>WBNM01001961.1:288-19685 GCA_013399055.1 Ramphastos sulfuratus
TCCGTGTCCGTCATACTGCTGGGGGTGGGGGGAGGGAGGGAGGGCAGGTCCCGGGCAGAGGCAGTGTCAGGGTCCTGAGCCGTGGGGCCGGCCCGGGGTAGTGTGTCAGGCCCGCGGGAAGGTCAACCGGGACCCACCGGACATAGTTAGGGAGGTACTGGAGCCGACTGTGGGTTCCAGACTCGGTGTGGTCGATGTAAGGCCTGGGGGAGGGCTGTCAGACCCAGTATGGGAGGTGCCAGGACTGTGGCAGGTGAACCGGGACCGAACCGGGCCCTTGGGGGTAGTACCGGGCCCGTGGGAGCTGTGCCAGACCCCACCAAGCCCAGCAGAGTGCTGCCTGACTCCGCCGGTTTTGGGCGAGTCGCTGCCAGGGTCCATCGGTACCGGAGGAGGGGGTCAGGCCCCTGTAGTGGGAGGTGCCAAGCTCGGTGTGGTGCCAGCCCCCTCCTCACATCTGCCATCCCAGCTAGGGCCAGCCCTGCTCCAAGCCCAGGCTGCCCTTGGCTCCCTGGCAGGCTCTCTGGGTGTCCTCTTGGCTCATCCATCTGTGGGGAGCATCTCTCTCACCCAGCGTTGGTTTCTAGTCCCTCTGCCCTTCAGCACTGTCTCCACTCTCCTCTTTCCTTCCTGCAGGCAAAGTACAAGGAGCGAGGGACGGTCCTGGCTGAAGACCAACTGGCCCAGGTGGGAGGCTCATCCCTGCCCTGCAGGGGGAATAACCATGGTTGTGAGCATGGATTTCTCCTCTGCTCCAGTGTCTGGAGCATTCTCCACGAGCAGCATGGATAATGATGGCACCCAGCAGGCTGCTTTTCCAGTGGAGAGCTGGGATGTTTGCTACAGGCCTCCTCTGCCTCCCTTCTCAGGTCCTCAGCAACATCTCACTCCTGCTCCTGCCCCATGTACACCACAGAGTAACTGCTGGGTCCCCTCTGAGCCTGTCCTCTGGCTCAGGACAGCCCTTTGCCTTGGCTTATCTCCATGGTGGGTGATAGTAGGTTGAATTCAGTGTCAAAAGCATGGAGAGCTCTGAATTTTGTGGCCAAAAGGAAACAGCCTCCTGGACTTTATAAGGAGTGTTATGACCAGCAGGACCAGGGCAGTGATTGTCCCTATGTACCCAGCACTGGTGAGGCCACACCTTGAGTGCTGGGTTCAGTTTTGGGGTCCTTGCTACAAGAAGAGCATTGAGGGTCTGCAGTGGGGCCAGAGAAGGGTGACAAAGCTGGTGAAGGGGTGGTGAGGAGCAGCTGAGGGAGCTGGGGGTGTTTAGTCTGGAGAAGGGGAGACCTCCCTGAAAGGAGGCTGGAGTGAGTTGGGGATTGGTCTCTTTTCAGTAGCAACAGGTGATAGAAATGGCCTCATGTTGCACCAGGGGAGGTTTAGGTTGGACATCAGAAGAAGTTTCTACACTGAAAGGTTCTCAAACACTGGAGCAGGGAGGTGGTTGAATCCCCATCCCTGAAGGTGTTTCAAAGAGGCAGAGATGTGGTGCTGGAGGCCATGGTTTCACAGCAGCCTTGGCAGAATTAGAGAATGGTTGGCCTGGATGATCTTAAAGGTCTTTTCCAACCAAACCAATTCTGTGTTTCCATGATTTCATTGACTGATTTTTATCCTTTTCCCTTCCTTTAAAGACCCCCAAGCAGCACATCGCAGAGCTGAGCGTTTGAGGACTCTGCTTCCTTGGGGCCTGTTTATGAAATCAACAAAGAATTCACTCGCTGTTAAGCCTCTGGTGACACTTCTCTGCAACTCTCTTGCAGATGTCCAAGCAGCTGGACATGTTTAAGACCAACCTAGAAGAGTTTGCAAGCAAACACAAGCAGGAGATCCGCAAAAACCCCAAGTTCCGGGTCCAGTTCCAGGATATGTGCGCCACAATTGGAGTGGATCCCTTGGCATGTGAGAAGCAGGCACAGGGCCTGATGAATCCTTAGCTTCCTCTCACTGTTCACACTGTAAACAGCTGGGGGTGAAGCTGTTGGAGGTTGTCCCTGAGGAAAGCTGATGGTGCTCTGACTCCTGGAGCATCTGAATTGCTGTGATGGACTTTTGGGTGTTGTTCGCTTAAAAGAGGGGAGGAAAACGGTGACCAGAATGGAGACTCCATCTCTGGAGGCTTTCAAGGCCCACCTGGGTGTGTTCCCATATGATGGGGGGCAACAGGAAGGCTGGGAAGGGATTATTGACAAGGTCTTGTAATGTCAGGACAAGGGGCAATGGGTTTGAAGTGGCAGAGGGGAGATTGAAACTGGACGTTGGGNACCCTGCTTGCTCCTCATGCTTGCAGGCGGCCATGGAGTGGCTTCAGAAGTGCCCTGTGCTCCTGCCTGCACCCATAGCTCCCAGCTTGGCTGTGCAGGACACCCTCTGCCTTGGCATGCCCTGGAGGGAGGGCTTAGCATTCCCAAGACCAAATCATGCTGGTCCCAATGGGTGAAATGGCCTCTGGATGGGGGCAGCTGGCACAGAGTGGCTTTTCCAGGGTGAGAGAGTCCTCACAGGGAGGTTTGTCAGCAGCCTCCTTGCCACCAGTAACTGTTAAGAATATTTTTGCCAGTGGTTCAATCCCACTTTGAACATGTGGGGATGAAGCTGCTGGAGGTTGTCCTTGGAGGAAAGCTGATGGTGCTCTGACTCCTTGGAGTTTGTGGATTGCTGTGCTGGACCTTTGGGTCCTTCCTTTAACATTAACCATGGAGACTCTTCATAAACAGATCTGAGGGACCCTCACAGAGGGGGTTTGTGAGCAGCCTTCTTGCCACCAGTACCTGCTAAGAATGTTTTTGTCAGTGGTTCACTTTCCCCTTTCTCCCTTCACAGCTGGCAAAGGATTCTGGTCAGAGATGCTGGGAGTTGGAGACTTTTACTATGAGCTGGGTGTGCAGATTATTGAAGTTTGCTTGGCTCTGAAACACAGGAATGGAGGTGAGGATCCCACTTCTGGCTACTCCTTTCCAGATACCTTTTCCCTGTGGAAAATGAGTCAGTGTGGCTCAGTGTAGGGTTCTTGACTAGATTGACAAGTTAGTGAGGTGGCAGTTTGGTCTTCATGGTCCCCCAAAAAGCTTTGGTTTGTTTCTCTAATGGTCCAGCTACACCACTGTTAATTGTGGTGTTAATTGCTAATTGTTAGCTTTAGTGATTCCCACAGAAATCAGCCCTGGTGAGGCTACAAACCCCCAACTCAGGATGGTGGGGAAGGAGCAGGGCTCAGAGTCTTGAAGGAGCATGAAGCTGCCAAGTGACTGCTTTGAGGCAGCTGGAGGATCATCTCTGAAGGATCACAGCAATATTCTGAAGAGCTGGAATGCCAGGGATAAGTCCCTAATTAAAAGATGGATGTTCCTCACTCCAGAAGGGCAATTTGACACCAGGAATGGGCTCCACCAAAGGCAGTTGAAACTTGAGGCTGATCCATCTGTGGGAGAAGGCAACAGCTGACTTCTCTGGGAAGTGACTGGGAGCTGAGCTCACCCAGGGCTGGATGCTGGGAACAATGAAGAGGCAGTGGCAGACACACAAAGGACCTTTGAGTGCTCTGGCAGGAGTGGTGCTGGAGCTGTGTTAATGCTTTCCTGTCCCCTTCTGTCGGCTCCTAGGTCTGATAATGCTGGAGGAACTTCACCAGCAAGTGCTGAAGGGGAGGGGGAAGTTTGCACAGGATGTCAGCCAGTAAGTGTCTGAGTGGTACTGGAAAGGGGCAGCATTTGGGGAGGGGCAGGAGGTGACCTCAGCAGCACTTGAAGGTGCTGCTGGTTGTTGATTTTGAACTTCTAGCAATGGAGCCAGTGGGTCACAGAGAGTGACTTCAGCACTCCTGGGAGCCCTCAGGCATAAAGGCCTCTTGCCTTGAGCTGGGGACAGTGAGTCCCCCTGCAAATTCACTTCTCTTACTCCCACAGTCTGCTGAGGCTGCTGTGCTCTCCTGAGCTGTAAGGGACTGGTGAGTGTCATTACAGAAGATTTTTAGGACACAACTCATCATCACAATCACCAATTGGGGCTGAAGCTTCAAGTTTAGCACTTGCAGCTCAGCTGCTACAAGTGCTTCAAGAGGAGATTCTTGTCAGTGGTGTCCAGTGACAGCCCAAGGGGCTGCAGGCACAGACTGGCACCCAGGAGGTTCCACCTGAACAGGAGAAATTTGTTTGGTGTGAGGCTGCTGGAGGCCTGGAGCAGGCTGCCCAGAGAGGTTGTGGAGTCTCCTTCTCTGCAGAGCTTCCAACCCCACCTGACTGTTGTGATCCTGGGCAAGCTGGTGTGGGTGCCCTGCTTGAGCAGGAGGTTTGGATTGGATCATCTCCAGAAGTCACTTCCAACCCTCACCATGCTGGGATTCTGGGAACTGTGTGTCTAATGCAAGGGCAGGCACAGATACAAACTGATTTCTAAACTGCTTTACAAAAAACATTTTTCAGCTGTTGCTTACCTGAGGTTGCAGCAAGCTCCAAGGAGCTGTCACTGCTCATAGCTTCTGCATGTCAAACCTTCCTCAGGTACAGGATGTAGGGAGCAGCTTGAGAGGCTCTCACTTTAAAGCCTTACATTGACTTCTGCTTCTCAGGGATGATCTCCTTCGTGCAATCAAGAAACTGAAGGTCTTGGGGAATGGCTTTGGGATTATCCCTGTTGGAGGAACATATCTGATCCAGTCAGTGCCAGCTGAGCTGAACATGGATCACACTGTTGTCCTACAGCTGGCAGAGGTACTGAGCCAGGAGCTTTTCATGAGGCTTCCAAGATGGGAGCTGTGATCTGACCAAGCCTGTGGGCAAAACTGTCCACACTCCTCTGAACACTTGGGTCTGGTGAGGAGCAGCTGAGTCCCCTTGGACTCAGCTTTGGTGAGGCCACACCCTGAGTGTTGTGTTCAGTTGTGGACACCACAATACAAGAGAGATGTGGAGGTGCTGGAGCAGGTCCAGAGGAGGGCAAGGAAGCTGGGCAAGGGCCTGGAGAATAAATCTGATGAGGAGCAACTGAGGGAGCTGGGGAGGGATAGTGTGAGGAAGAAGAGGCTGAGGGGAGACCTCATTGCTGTCTACAGCTACCTGAAGGGACACTGGAGAGGCTGCTGCTGGGCTCTGCTCACAGGGAGCTGGAGACAGAACAAGGGGGAATGGCCTCAAGCTGGGGCTGGGGAGGTTCAGATTGGACATTAGGAAAAAGTTTTTTCAGGGAGAGAGTGTTCAGGGACTGGAATGAGCTGCCCAGGGAGGTGCTGGAGTCACCCAGCCTGGATGTATTTAAGGGTGGTTTGGATGTGGTGTTCAAGGATATGGTTTAAGGTGGATCCTAAGGTGGATCCTGTAGAGTAGAGTTACAGGTTGGACTTGGTGCTCCTGAGGGGCTTTGCCAACCTGCATGTTTCTGTGATTCTGTGAACTGGGCTTGTTTAGCCTGGAGAAAAGGTGGTGGAAGGGAGAGACCTTCTGGCACTCTACAGCTCCCTGAAAGGAGGTTGGAGCCAAGGGAGTGTTGATCTCATCTCCCAAGGAACAAGTGATAGGACAAGAGAAAATGGCCTCAAGTTGCACCAGGGGAAGTTTAGGTTGCCCATCAGAACTTCTTCACTGAAAGGATTCTCAACCACTGGAACAAGCTGCCCAGGGAGGTGGCTGAATCCTCATCCCTGGAGGTGTTTAAAAGAGGCAGAGATGTGGTGCTGAGGACCATGGTTTAGCAGCAGCCTTGGCAGAGTTAGAGAATGGTTGGACTGGATGATCTTGGGAGGGCTTTTCCAACCCAAATGATTCTAAATTATGGATTTAAGTCTTGAGCCATGTGGTGTTTTTCTTCTCACTGCAGAAAAAGGGCTATGTAACAGTCAGTGAGATCAGGACCAGCCTGAAGTGGGAGACAGAACGTGCAAAGCAAGTGCTGGTAGGTACAAAAGTCTTAGGTGCACAGCAGAGTGGAGTGACAGCAAATGCTTTGCTGGGGCTGTGTTATCACAGCATGCACAGGGCAGCCTGCACCAGCTGGTAAACCAAAGGCAGGCAGAGTACACAGTGTGCAAAGATGGAAGGAGGGAAGCAGGCTCCCAGAAGCTGCAGGTCTTGCTGTGGCTTCAGTGATCTCCCTTAAAACTTGTAGTGATAGGAGGGGAGATTTAGAATGGATCTTAGGAGGAAGTTGTTTGCAGTGAGGGTGGTGAGACACTGGCACAGGTTGCCCAGGGAGGTCTTTAGTGCTCCACAACCTCCCTGGAGGTGCTCAAGGCCAGGCTGGATGGGGCCTTGAGCAATCTGGGCTAGTAGGAGGTGTCCCTGCCCATGGTTGGGGGGTTTGAACTAGATGAGCTTCGAGGTCCCTTGCAACCTAAACCATTTTATTCATCTATGAAAACTTGAATCATGTTAGTTCAGGCCCTACATAAGCACCCAGGGTGGGCTTGGCTGGGTGTCTGAATTCTATTGAGTAAAAACTTCTTTTAGCCCACACTGTATCCCCTCCCCCTCAGCCTAGAATCAATGTGGGGACAGGACTGGTGTGAATGGCTTCTCAGCCACTTCAGTTTCACTCACAGTTTCCACTCTGTTTGTATTAGGAACACTTGCTGAAGGAAGGAATGGCCTGGCTGGATACACAGGCAGCAGGAGAACCTCAGTACTGGCTGCCTGCTCTCTTCACAGAGCTCTACTCTCAGGAAATCACTCCAGAGGAAGCCAAAGAGGCAATACCTTGACTGCTACATGTTCTGTGCCTCTCTAGAATTCTTCTTGTGAGATTATTTGCATATCACCTGAAACACAGGGACAGTGGACTTGAAATAAAAGGTTTTCTAAGTAAGAAGTAAGTAAAAGTTTTTTTTGTAAAGCAACAAGAAAGCTGGGAAGGGACTTTTGAAAAGGGCTTGTAATGCTAGGACAAGGAGCAATGGCTTTGGGCTGGGAGAGGGCAGATTTATTTAGACTGGAGATCAGGAAATTCTTTCCCATGAGGGTGGGGAGACACTGGAACAGGTTACCCAGGGAGGTTGTGGATGCCCTCTGCCTGGAAATGTTCAAGGCCAGCTTGGATGAGGCCTTAAACAACCTGTGCTGGTGGGAGGTGTCCCTGCCCACGGCAGGGGAGTTGGAACTGGATGAGCTTTAAGGTCCCTTCCAACCCAAACCATTCTGTCAATCTATGAAGAAGTGTCCAGCTTGAGGAGTTTAACAGGACCAGTTCATCCTGGCTTCCCTCTGAGTTTCCTCCTCTGCTGTGCCACTGACACAGCAAAAGGAAAATGATCTACAGCTGCTCTTCCAACTGCAAAACAGGACTCTGCCTAAAGAATCATTTCAACTCCAGCACAGAACCATAGAACTGTCAGGGCTGGAAGGCATCAGCAAGCTCCAAGCCCCCTGCCATAGGCAGGGACACCTCACACTAGATCAGGTTGCTCAGAGCCATATCCAGCATCTATCCCCTAGAAAGGTTGGAGCAGATGATCATTGCAGGGGGGGTCCCTTCCAACCTGGCATCCTCTGAATCCTGCAGCCAGCAGCAATTAACACACAAACTGTTGTGCAGAGTCCTCTCTCTCTCTCTGCTCTGTCAAGGAGGTGGTGTTGTTCCCACTAAGGAGTTACCACAGGCTAGATTCTGCCAAAACAAACTTTATTGCACCAAAAAAAAAGAAAAAAAAGGAAAAAAAAGAAGAAAAAAAATTCTTATGTACCATAAGTATATAAACAAAGTATCTTAGAGTGACTCTTGTGCATATATATATTTTTTTTTTCTCTTTTTTTTTTTTATTTTTTCCCAACTCAAGTTAGGTCTAAAAATCTGTTGCTAAAACATCTCTGCCTAGAGCAGTCAGTTGAGGATTGTCACTTCGAAATGGAGACATTCAGAAATGGGAGGACAGATGACATCATTTTTAGAGCTAGAAAACTAAGAACTTCTCTTTTTTGTTTTTAACAGCCACATGCTAAGTTATGTGAATAGTGTCCACAGTAAGGCATTTTCTTGTTTTGTTGTTCTGGGTGGATGGGGAACACCACATGCATCACAAAGGAGACTGCAGAACCAGCTCTGCCTTTGGGAAGGCAGCAGAGCCACAGCTCTACCCCACACTATGCTACTGGTGATGGTGAAAAGAAAAACCAAACCCAAAACAAAGAAACCTCAATGTGACATTTTTACAGTGGGATGGAAAAGAGGGTGAGGGCTCAACAAGCAACTTGGGAGATCCCCTCCCTCCCACTGCCTCCCCCAAGACCTCATTTAGAGGTGAACACTGCTTTAGTTACTCTCATCTAGTGTAGGTGGTTGAGTCCTGTGGAAGGTTCAGCTTTTCCCTGGAGGGGGAAACAGAGTTGAAGGCTAAATCAAGCCAGTGACAGACCCAGGGGAGTTTGCTTGCTCAAGGAGAAGCCAAAAGGTCCCCAGGTTGTTAAATGGCAACCTTCAACTCAGCACCATTCCCACCTTTCAGCTTCTCAGAGCTGCTGAAGCTGCAGGCTGCTTGAGTTCTGCAAGAGTTGAATTTCACTCACAGAGGCTGAAAGTAATTCAGTGACACACGGAGGGGGGGGCATTGCCTTCCCCTGCAGTGCACAGCAGGGGGCTTCTGCCCCTGCTTGCCACACTGCTTATAGAACAAAACCACTGGAAGTTCTTCCACCACCACCACCGAGGAGCCTGAAACTAGGCTAAGCTGCTGGGAAGGTGTTAAAGGAAAGAGGCTTCAAGGTCAATGTGCAACTTTGTGCTTAGCTTTCTTATCCAAGCTCCCATCAAAAGAATAATTAAAAATAGATGAAGCTTTTTAATCAGCAAAACTTTATACTGCTCCAACCAATCCTCAGCAGGCTCCTGTGCCTGCCCAGTTTACCTCCAACCCAAGCCACACCAAACACATCTTGGACATAATGGCACTGGCAGCCAGCAGCCAGCTGACTGCTCACAGTTTAAACAGTCAAAGCTGTTCCAACTTCTCCACCACTCAACCAGCTCCTGCTCAGCCAAGTTTGGCAAAGGGATTGGTCAGTGACAAGATGTTCACCTCTGGAGATCTTCACTGCTGCCCCTTCCTCTAGTGTTTCAGTTTGATGGAGCAAGGTAGAAGTGGGGAGTGAGGTGGCAGGAGGAAGAAGGGAGGAAAATCATAAACAAAAAAGGTGGAAAGCAAAAAGTACTTCAGGGAACAAAGCAGCTCTGCTCAGAGCAGCCAGGATAAAGCATTTCTGGGATGCTAAATTCAAATCAACACTTAACAATACACAAACTAGACTGAGTAAGTGGCTTCCCCATCTCTGACTGATGATTTTCTGGTCCTCCCTTCCCCACACCACCAGGATGAACAAACCTGCACTCAATTTAGGGCTTTTCCTGCAGTTTCCACTTCTTTTCATCTGCCCCTTTGCACCCAAAGTCTCAGTGGCCAAAGTCGCCCAGGGCTTGAGTAAAGCTTTCAGAAAGGAACCCAGATTCCACCACTGCTCTTTTCTCTTTGGTCTGTCTAGAAGAAAGACATCAGGTAGATGGGCTCTACAGAGCAGAGAGGCTCCCATCTTTCCCAGCCCACACTGGGCACACACATGGGGGTTCTGTCATACCCTGGACTCATCAAAGTGCTCCCACAGCTCCACGTTCAGCGTGGCCCTAGGGAAGGGCTCACTGACTTAGGAACAGAAAAGCTGTCAAGAGGATTTGCAGGCTAAGAGCTCATTCTTTAATCAAATGGAGGGGGGGGGAGGGAAGAAAAAAGTAAAAACAAAACAAACAAACAAACAAACAAAAACCCCAACCCCAAATCAAATCAAAATGAAACAAAAGAACAACAACCAGTGTTGGTGTTTCCAAAACATAACCTGATGCCACATGCTCCAGCTTGTCTAGCATAGGAAGTACCTTTTGAAGAGTAGCCTGTCACAAGCTTGGCTTTGTCTAGCATGAAGTCTTCTCATTCAGCATTATCCACCAGAGCAGCAGCAGGAGACAGAAGGTAGCCTGCCAGGTCTCTCCACTCTGGCACTGGTTTGGTTGTCGAGTCTGTCAGGGGTACTCTCGAGTGTGAAGACAGAAGATCCCCAGGGCTTGGCCTCTCCACTGTGAATGTGGCTCTAAGCTTTAGAGCAACCTTGAGTGTCTGTCTCTGTCTCAGAGGAGCTGCTCTCAGAGTCTATTTCTGTATTCTCCTGCTGGTGTTTCTCTTGCACCTTCTGCCGAATTCCTTGCAAACGCACTAATAGGGACTGATAGTCAAAGTGGCCTCGTTTTTCACCAAAGGGATCCTGCAAGAAAACCAGGGATAAGCCTGTTAAGAGACCATTCCCCCTCCTGGGAAGTAGCAGAAAGGCAAAAGCTGCACAGTAATTTGGCAACAAATGGCCAAAGACTTAAGGGTTAATTCCCACCTAAGGGTGGAGAGGCCTCTTAAGGTCCCCCTGCGGTGGCAGAGGTTGAAGACTGAAGGTAATTTCCCTTTCCCCTTACAAAGAGGACACTTGGTAAGTTTGGAGGCACTTACAAACCCAAGCCAACTTCAAAAGCAGATGAAAGGCCAAGCAGACATGGGTTGGATTTCTACTGCCAGCCTTGAGGAAGTAAACTATTGCAAAGAGTTGGTCTCAGGGAAGCAGGAAAAGGATTCCAAGTGGAAAGTCTGTAAAATCCAGAGGCCAAAGCCTTGACCATGCTTTGTATCAGTGCCACAGAGCTTGTCCCACTGAAACTGTCACTATCACCATTTTAAATCAAGGCCCTCACCTGAGATGTAGCCAAGTCAGAGGGAGGAAAGGTGGAGGTTATTTAGTATTTGCTGCTTTTAGCCCCATCTCAGGCTGAAAAGACATTGCAGGGCTCTGTGAGGTAATGCTGGAGTTTACACTGCCCTGATTGCAGCACCCAAAAGGCCTTCCAGTACCTGAAAGGGGCCTACAAGAAAGCTGGGAAGGGACCTTTTACAAGGGATTGTAGTGGTAGGATGAGAGGGAATGGATTGAAGCTTGAGGAGGGCAGATAGAGAGTGGAGGATTAGGAAGAAATTCTTTCCAGTGAGGGTAGGGAGACACTAGCACAGGCTGCCTAGGGAGGCTGTGGATTTTCCCTGGCCAGGCTGGATGGGGCCTTAAGCAATCTGGGCCAGTAGGAATTGTCCCTGCTCATGGCAGGGGGTTGGAACTGGCTGATCTTTAAGGTCCCTTCCAACCCAACCCATTCTGTGGATCTATGAATCTTCAGTAGCAGCCAACATGTGGCCCTGGAGTTAACAAGAGAGCACATCTGGCAAACACTCCACTGAGACTGAGCCTGGAGTGACCTCCTGTTAAACAGAGGGTGATGAAGACAACCCCAGCAGCTCTCCAGCAGCTCCTGCCTCCTGCACTGCTTACAAGTGAGCAGAAAACCAAGCACAGCAAGTCACTGCCTCTGGGAACTGAGCACACCTCAGTCACCTTCATGAACCCCAGAGAAAGCAACTGAGCTCTGGTTCCTTGGAGAAGAAACAAGAGTGGGACACAACTGCCCATCCTCTAATGGCCCCAAACTTCACTACAGAGCCCTCAGTTCTGTCCTCTCTGCAGCTGAAAGTCCAGTACAGATCTTCCTTATGGGAATTTCTCAATCCAGATATGAACTCTCCAGCTTTGGGAATGCCATCAATTTATGAATGACACAGGCAGTGGTAGCACTGACAGGAGAAAAAGGACTCAGAGACACAAGATCATTAAATCAACCACTTCCATCTTTTCTTAGCAGTGGAATTTCTCAATGAGTCAGACAAGAGGTGGCTGAGGTGGGAGGAAGAAACATCTGTTCCCATGCAAACAGCTTGGTAATCTATTCTCTAAAGTCTGCTCTCCTCCAGAAACAAGCTCCTGTATTCAAGCTGTCTGGATGTGTCTGCTGCATTGGCACTGCTCCTTCACCCCTGCCTCCCCCAGGAGCTTTTGACTCAGCTACTTTCAACCTCATCTGACACAACATGGAGTCAGGCAGTGATTGTGCCCCTGTGCTCAGCACTGCTGAGGCCACACCTTGTATCCTGGGCTCAGTTTTGGGCCCTTCACTCCAAGAAGGGCATTGAGGGGTTGGAACAGGACCAGAGAAGGGCAATGAAGTTGATGAAGGGGCTGGAGAGGAGCAGTTGAAGGAACTGGGGGTGTTGAGCCTGGAGAAAAGGAGGCTGAGGGGAGACCTCATTGCTCTCTACATCTCCCTGAAAGGAGGTTGAAGTGAGTGGGGGTTGGGCTCTTAGCCCTAGTATCAGGTGATAGGACAAGAGGAAATGGCCTGAAATTGTGCCAGGGGAGGTTTAGGTTGGAGATTGGGAACAATTCCTTTCCTGCAAGAGTGTTGAGGGACTGGCACAGGCTGCCCAGGGAGGTAGTAGAGTCCCCATCCCTGGAGGTGTTCAAGAAACCTGTGGCCATGGCACTTGGGGACAGGGTTTGGTGGCCATGGTGGTGTTGGGTTGATGGTTGGACTCAATCTTAGAGGTCTTTTCCAACCCTCTATGAATCCAGGTCCACTTCATGTAGCTCTGGGTGCTGCACCCTGTCACTAAGCACATGCCCTCATCCAGACAAGAGTATTGTCTGCCACCCACCTGCATGGTCTGTCCTTGTAGATAAAGTCTCTCTTTACAGACCCCTTCATAGAAGTCGTAGTATTCCATGAAGGATTTCTCCATTACACCCCTGAACACAAGGAGAGAGCAAACAGTCACCACAAAAGGAGTGTTACAAGTGCCACACCACCCAGGGTCACCCCATCCCACTGAACAGGTTGCCCAGGGAGAGTTGTGGATGCTCCCTCCCTGGAGGTGTTCAAGGCCAGGGTGGATAAGGCCATAAGCAACCTGATCCAGTGGGAAGTGTCCCTGCCCATGGCAGGGAGGTTGGAACTGGATGATCTTCAAGTTCCCTTCTAACCCAAACCATTCTGTGAATCCATGAACACCCACACAGGGTCACCCAAACAACTAACAGGGGACAGCAAAGGAGGACACAGAGCAAAACAAGCTCCAGCCCCACTGCAGCTGAAGAGCTCCTGCACTTGTGTCCACAACAGCTGGGTCCCCTCCCTCCAAGAGAGAGGCTTGTTTGGTTGGGTTTTTTTGGTTTTTTTTTTCCCCAGAAGACAAGGAACATTTATTCTCAGCCACAAGCTGGAGGATGCAGCCACTGTGCACATTAACACAGCCTTTGTCAAGGCACAGCTCCTGGGCTCCACACAGATGCAGCCACCCACTTCAGGAGACACAAAAGGACCCTTTGCTGCAGCAGGCAGAGTTAAAGACCTGCTCTTCCCTCAGCAGGATCTCAGGAATAGCAGGCAGAGAAGATTGTCCTGCCTCCACATCCCCACATTTTTCTCTTCCCCACTTTCTGGTGCTTGTCCCCTGTGCCTCTTTTCCATACCTGAGTGGCTCAGGACAGGGACATTTCCCTTCCAGCATGTCACACACTGCTACGCGGATGGTCTCGTGCCGAATGCACTCATTGTAGTTCTTGCTGTCCCCTGGGTGCCTCTCCTGCAAAGAGAATTTGGCCCACTGAGTCCACATGACTGCAGTGGCTCCTCACCTCTTCCTCCTGGGCCTGATGAATTTCACTGGTGCATGAAGCCACCCTGGCTTTGTCTGCTCTGTGTACACTGAGCTAATTTACGCTGCCAGTGAGAAGCTGGCAAGGTTTCACTTCTCCAGAGCTTTGGACTCACTCAGCCATGCTGACAGATCAAGTCAGTACCTGCCTCTCTCTAAGATGCTGAAGACCATGAAAAGCTGAGCAGTTTGGTTTCCTGTGTGACAACATATCTCAGGGAAACAATTTCACTTCTGTCTTGCCTGGCTCTTGAAGAGCCATCCCATCTCCCATGCCTGGCATCCAGAGGTGCAGGGGATTTCATAACGGCTTCAGGAGGGGAGACATAGGCTGGAAATTAGCAAGAAATTGTTGACACTGAGGGTAGGGAAACACTGGCACAGGTTGCTCAGGGAGCTCATGGATGTCCCCTCCCTGGAGGTGTTCCAAGGCCAGACTGGATGAGGCCTTGAGCAACCTAAGCTAGTGGGAGGTGTTTCTGCTCATGGCAGGGGGGTTGGAACTGGAAGGTCCTTTCCAACCCAAACCATTCTGTGATTCTGTTACCTTACACACACCTGGACCCAGCTCAGAGCTGGCTTCTGAATCCCTCTCCAGCTCTGACTAGAGGCAGAAAAAAAACCTGGAAAAGAGCCAAGTGACACAACCTACTTTTGTCCCCACTCCCAGGATGAGGAGCAGCTGAGGGAACTGGGGTTAAGTCTGGAGAAAAGAGGTTGAGGGGAGACCTCATTGCTCTCTACAACTCCCTGAAAGGAGGCTGGAGTGAGGTGGGNAGGTTGCTCAGGGAGCTCATGGATGTCCCCTCCCTGGAGGTGTTCCAAGGCCAGACTGGATGAGGCCTTGAGCAACCTAAGCTAGTGGGAGGTGTTTCTGCTCATGGCAGGGGGGTTGGAACTGGAAGGTCCTTTCCAACCCAAACCATTCTGTGATTCTGTTACCTTACACACACCTGGACCCAGCTCAGAGCTGGCTTCTGAATCCCTCTCCAGCTCTGACTAGAGGCAGAAAAAAAACCTGGAAAAGAGCCAAGTGACACAACCTACTTTTGTCCCCACTCCCAGGATGAGGAGCAGCTGAGGGAACTGGGGTTAAGTCTGGAGAAAAGAGGTTGAGGGGAGACCTCATTGCTCTCTACAACTCCCTGAAAGGAGGCTGGAGTGAGGTGGGGGTTGGTCTCTTCTCACTAGTAACAAGTGACAGGAGGAAATGGCCTTAAGTTGCACCAGAGGAGGTTTAGGTTGGACATCAGAAGAAACTTCTTCACTCAAAGGGTTCTCAAACACTGGACAGGCTGCCCAGGGAGGTGGCTGAATGCCCATCTCTGAAGGTGTTTAAAAGAGGCAGAGATGTGGTGCTGAGGGCCATGGTTTAGCAGCAGCCTTGGCAGAGCTACAGAACAGTTGGCCTGGATGACCCTTGAAGGTCTTTTCCAATCACAACAATTCTATGGGATCTGCCACAAGGAGCCAGAGCCAAAGAGCTGCAGAATCAGAGCTGAGCCATGCCAAGGTCTCACCTGCTCAAAGCCAGGTTCATTGTGGTAGGGGTTCTCAGTCATCAGGGACTGGATGGAGATGAGGACTGAAGAGATACTCTGTGCTGGGCTCCAGGCAGGCCCGGTCCAGGTGCTGAGGCATCAAAACAGAAAAGCATCAATTAACACCATGGGACTGGCTGAGTGAGCACCATCCCTCCAACCACCAAAGCTCAGGAAGCTTGGGAAAGCACAACTCTACCTCATAGAAACCAGACAGGAAGAGAAACAGCTGCTACAGATACAGAAAGCACTGGACACAGCAAGTTCTCCAGCTCTAAGTCATTTATTCTCTATCCTCTCAACCAAATGAGTGCTTGAGTAAGACAGAAAAAAAAAAAAAAGGTGGGAAACTGCTACCACACACAGCAGCTGAGGGGAAAACAACACTGCTGAGTGTTTCCAGGGAACTTTAAAGCTGTGGTTATCCTCTCACACAGCAGCCTGGAGTGACACAGGCTGCCAGTGCCATCAGAAGTCAAACCCAACAGCTCTCAGGCATTGAAAGGTTATTTTCAGATTGCTGCTGCAGCCACTCAGCACTGCCACTGAAAGTACTCAGGGATGCTCTGCCACAAAGAAGGAATTCTTCAGCTGTAAAATACTGGAACAGGTTGTCCAGGGATGTAGTTGAAGCCCCATCCCTGGAGACATTCAAGATCAGACTTGAAGTGGCCCTGGGCAGCCTGATCTAGTCAGAGATGTTCCTGATGAGTGCAGGGGGGTTGGACAAGATGACCTTTGAGGGTTTCTTCCAATCCAATGCAATCTGTGTGAGCAAGGTGCCCATTTCATACACACAGGGCAACAAAAACCCTTTGCACAGAACCAGCAGAAGCAGAAAAAAAGCTTTTTCTGCTGCTTGCCCTTAATATCCTAGTTCCAGATACAGCCCTGTCTCCCTGTGAGCTGAGCAAGGATGTGCTGACCCACATCTGCTCTTCCTAAATCCTTTCACTGGCAGCTCCCTCTGTGTTTCCCATTTCTGCTAAGGCTGAAGCTCTTTGTTCACTCTTCAATAATTCAGCTGCCCTGATAGGGCTGCAACTGCAGGAGCAAGAAGCAGCTGGTGTGAGAGCTGCTGGGCACTCACACCCCTGAGACATGGACATGCCCTGCACATCTCAGTGCTCTGCAGGCAACAGCATCCAGCTCACTGGATCAGGAAGGCTCTGATGCCAAGGAAGAGGTTTCCCAGCACAGTGCATCACTCTACCAGTCCTAAACCAGCACCTAGCAGCTGATGGGCATCAGCTCCTTGGAGCAACTTTGGTGTAAGCAGCACAGGCATAGTGCTGCTGGTATCAGCTGCTTGGAGCAACATTGGTGTAAGCAGCACAGGCACAGCACTGCTGGTATCAGCTGCTTGGAGCAGTGTTGGTGTAAGCAGCACAGGCACAGTGCTGCTGGTATCAGCTGCTTGGAGCAGTGTTGGTGTAAGCAGCACAGGCACAGCACTGCTGGTATCAGCTGCTTGGAGCAACATTGGTGTAAGCAGCACAGGCACAGCACTGCTGGTATCAGCTCCTTGGAGCAGTGTTGGTGTAAGCAGCACAGGCACAGTGCTGCTGGTATCAGCTGCTTGGAGCAACATTGGTGTAAGCAGCACAGGCACAGCACTGCTGGTATCAGCTGCTTGGAGCAGTGTTGGTGTAAGCAGCACAGGCACACCACTCCTGAAACCACCACATCAGTGGTTAGACTCCTGCTTGGCTGAACAAATCCCTGGAGCAATTCAAGCTGTCACTGTCCCTTCCTCACCTGCCTGCTGCTGTCACTACCCCTCTGCAGCAGAAGGAACCATCTACTAACACTCCAACTACACCAATCCAGAGTGTCTCAGCAAAAGCCTTTCTTTACTGGCAGCTGAAATTATGCCAGCTGGGGCTATCCCACCATGGCCAGGGTTCCATGAGAGCTGTTCAATCAAGCAGGACTTTCACATGTTTACCTCAAGCAGGAGAAGAACCAACATTTGGAGGAGTGGAGCCTGTTTGAACAGGCAGCACAGGAGCAGCATTTGTAAATCATTACACCCACTGCTCAGCCCCACTTACTACGTGTAGGTGGAAACCCAGAGCAGTCAAATGGCTCTCTCAAGGAAGTTCTTAGTGGCTTTTAATTTTATATCTTTCTTTTGAAAGCCTCACACAGAGAGAGGAAATTAAAACCACAAAACCCCACATTCAAATAACATTAAAGGATCAGGCTGCAAAGCACAAAAGCAGAAGAAACAAAGTGCTTGGTCACAGGCTTTGGAAGGGGAAGTAGGAGGAAAATGGTAGCAGGAGAAGAGTGTGCCAAGGGAGGTTTAGATTGGATATCAGGAACAAGAGTGATCAGGCATTGGAACAGGCTGTGAGGTGGTGGAGTCACCATCCCTGGAGGTGTTCAAAAATACCTGGGGACATGGCACTTGGGGACATGGCTTAGTGGCCATGGTGGTGTTGGGTTGATGGTTGGATTGGATGATCTTGGGAGGACTTTTCCAACTTAAACAACTCTGTGATTCTGTCAAAAAGGCAGCACCCACTGAGCTTTGTGCTTTCTCCTGCTCTCTTCTCAGGTGCTCCTGAAGACAATTTTGTGCTACACAGAATCACAGAATGTTAAAGGGTTGGAAGGGATCTCCAGAGATCATCACCAAAGCAGGATCACCTAGGACAGGTCACACAGAAACACATCCAGGTGGGTTTTGAAAGTCTCCAGAGAAGGAGAGTCCACAACCTCTCTGGGCAGCCTGCTCCAGGGCTCCATCACCCTCACTATACAGAAATGTCTCCTCATGCTGTGGTGGAACCTCCTGGGTTCTATTACCTGCTCTGTTCTCAGTGTTTCTACAGACAAGTCTGTGTTCCCCCTGCTCTGTTCTCAGTGCTTCTACAGACAAACCTGTGCTCCCCCTTCTCTGTTCTCAGTGCTTCTACAGACAAACCTGTGCTCCCCCTTCTCTGTTCTCAGTGCTTCTACAGACAAATCTGTGCTCCCCCTTCTCTGTTCTCAGTGCTTCTACAGACAAATCTGTGCTCCCCCTGCTCTGTTCTCAGTGCTTCTACAGACAAATCTGTGCTCCCCCTGCTCTGTTCTCAGTGCTTCTACAGACAAATCTGTGCTCCCCCTGCTCTGTTCTCAGTGCTTCTACAGACAAATCTGTGCTCCCCCTGCTCTGTTCTCAGTGCTTCTACAGACAAATCTGTGCTCCCCCTGCTCTGTTCTCAGTGCTTCTACAGACAAATCTGTGCTCCCCCTGCTCTGTTCTCAGTGCTTCTACAGACAAATCTGTGTTCCCCCTGCTCTGTTCTCAGTGCTTCTACAGACAAATCTGTGTTCCCCCTGCTCTGTTCTCAGTGCTTCTACAGACAAATCTGTGCTCCCCTTGCTCTGTTCTCAGTGCTTCTACAGACAAATCTGTGTTCCCCCTGCTCTGTTCTCAGTGCTTCTACAGACAAATTTGTGTTCCCCCTGCTCTGCTCTCAGTGCTTCTACAGACAAATCTGTGCTCCCCTTGCTCTGCTCTTAGGTGCTTCTAAAGCCAAACCAGACACTTCAGCAGAGGAATTTGTTCTGCTTTATGCCCCTGATTCTACACACAACTCCACAGAAGCAGAAAGGTGCATCCAAGCACATCTGAGGGCCAAGATCAGGGCACGAAGCACTGAGAAGGATGCAGGAGGCAGAACACAGCCTGCAGCCACCTCCTCCATTTCCCCAGCAAAACAGCTCAAAGTCTCCTTCCTTACCCTAGGATACTCAGGCAGACTTTCCCATTGCGGTAGAAGTTGGGGTTAAACCTCACTGTGTTATTTCCCGTGGTCATCAGTTTGACCCTTGGTGGGTGGATGGGATAATCTGGAGGACAGCGAAACAGGAACAAGAAGAAACCCCCTTCATAAGGCGTGTCAAAGGGGCCTGTGATCAATGCATGAATCTGCAAAACAAAAGCCCTGTCTTGCGCACCGCTCCGAAACTCCGCCGCAGCCCGACCCCCACATCCTCCACAGAAGGCAAGAAAACCTCCACCCCGGCAGCAGCAACAGGCAGCGTCTCCCCCCAAGCACACACACACACAGACACACCATGTGCGGGTCATGCTCGACCCTCCCCACCCTCCTCCTCCCCTCTTCAGGCAGAGGCACTGCTGCACATTTCTCTCCCCACTGCACATTGCTTTTTTTTTTTTTAATCCCCTCTGATTATTTCTCCCTTTCCCATTTCTCTCCCTTTTCCCCACACCCCTCTCCCTATCCCCCTCTCCCTTTTACCCACACTTCTCTCTTTCTTCCCCCATCTCTCCTCTTCCCCTCCCT
>WBNM01001961.1:20102-30805 GCA_013399055.1 Ramphastos sulfuratus
CTCCGTCTCCCTCCTCTCCCCCTTCCCTACACCTCTCTCCCCTCTGAATATTTCTCTCTCCCCTGCACATCTCTCTCCCTCCCCCATATTTCTCTCCCATCTCTCCTCTCTCCCCTCTGCCACACTCAATGTGCAAAGCAGGTTTCCAACATCAAGCTTTGGCCAGAGTCCACAACAGCTGCCTCCCATCTAGCTCTAACACAGTCCAAACCAGGCTGAATCACAGTTCAGCTGGTGGGCTCTGCTTAAAAAAAAACAAAAACCACCCAACAAACAAAACAAACCCAAAAAAAAAAAACAAAAAAAAAAACCCAAAAAACCAAAAACTCTATGAAGTCAGATTTCAAATATGAAAAAAAAAATCTAATTTTAGAAAAAAAAAAATAAAACAACAAAAGAAAAATCAGAATTTCTGCCAAAACTGAAGCATTCCTTCATTTTTATGGTCTCCTGCTGATTTGGTCTGATTGAAACCAATCCTTCCATCTCCCCTGCCAGGATCTGAAATTAAGATCCTATTCTCTCCATGCTAATTAGCCTCAAAGATCTCAATTGTGTAGCAGGAAATCTGCTCCCTTTGGGCTATTAGGGAAGTTTCTTCCCCAAGAGATGCAAGCAGCCTCCTGTAATGATCCCCCCAAAAAGCCCCAGCACTGGTGTCCTATGCACCCTTCCTTCCCTTGCAGGGCATTTTGGCACTTGCAGCTCCCAGCTATGAATGAAGGCAGAGCTGCAGTGAGGAGTTGCCTGTGCAGAGATTCTCCCTTTGTGCCACCTCCAAAAACCCAAGGGCCCTAAATCAGGCAGGAGCTTACATTAAAGGGAATCCTTTGGCAGAGGGGTGGGAGAAGTGTGCAGCAGAGGTTAAATAAACAAAGCAACCTCCCCCTCACCACCACCACACACACACACAACTCTCAGGACACAGGACAGAGCAGGTGACATTGGCTGGAGAAAGGGCAGCAAAGAAATATTAGATGAAGAGCACAGCTGGAGCAACATCTGCTTCCCAGCTCATTGCATTCTCTCTGACATAATGGGAAATTCCCAGGCCTGGAAAAACCCTGAGAGCCAGGAGAGGCCATAGCCAAGTCTGCAGACCTAGGGAGCAGGTCTGCTGGAGGTGTTGTGGTGGGAGAGGCTGCATGGGTCAGACCTGGTAGCTGTAAGAAGCCAAGAAGGCAGCTGCCCAGCAGCAGAGGGTTGGGATGCAGGGACACATCTCTGCCAGCACCCAACAATTAAACATCTCCAGTTTCCACAGGTGGGCTGCAGATAGGCCAGCACTGCTTGTGGCTAATGGGGGGCTTCTGAGAGGCTGGAGATGAGCTTTCCATAGAGCTCTCTCTTCTTTAAGCTGCTCTAACAATTGTTTTGAAGTATCCAGTAGGATAAAAGGAGCTGAATCAGCATTCAACTAGTTAAGAATGCTTCTGTGGAAGCTTCTCAGATCCAGTTTCCTGGAGAGCCTTCTCCCATTTTAACGCAGCTCAATGTCACCAAGCAAACTGGAGCCTCACCATGCTCTTGTGCAAGACTCACTCTGTCTTCTCTCCAGACATGCAGGGAATACTCTTTGGGGGCAATCCTTTAAAGCAGCCATCCACAGCAACATCCAGAGAAGCAGAAAGCTGAACCAGCTCCAAATCTTCTCTTACCTTGGTCATGTCTTGGGGATCAGGCACAACAAACATTCCCGGGGGCGGTTCCTTGTAAATGGACATGATGTCCCTGAACAAAGGAAACAGGAATTAGCCAACATCTCCCTTGGGTTCATCAGCCCTTCAGGAGGGAAAGTTCTAGATGACGAATTTCATGCACAGATGCAAAGGGAAGCACTTTTAAGATGGAAATGTGCAATCCAGACTGGAGATAAGGAAGAAGTTTTCTACAGCGAGGGTGGGGAGACACTGGAACAGGTTGCCCAGGGAGCTCATGGATGTTCCCTCCCTGGAGGTGTTCAAGGTCAGGTTGGATGAGGCCTTGAGCAGCTTGGGCTACTGGAAAGTGACCCTGCCCATGGCAGAGGTGTTGGAACTGGATGATCTTTAAGGTCCCTTCCAACCCAACCCATTCTGTGACTCTATGAACTCTAAAGAGCTAAGACATTTTTCTTTTGCCTCTGACTGTTCCCTGGCTGACCTCTGTCAAATTATCCCCCAAAATAGTTGTGGCATATCAAGACCACAGGCAGCCCTCAATGAATCCATCACTAGAGGAGGCATCAGACCAAGCCCACCCGAACTACCTCCTGCCTCAGATTTTCATAGAGTGGTTTGGGTTGGAAGAGACCTTCAAGATCCTCTTGCTCTAAGTCCCTGCCATGGGCAGGATCACCTCTCACCAGATCAGGCTGTTCAAAAGCCTCACCCAATATTTCACCACAGATCTGCTCCAGTGCTTAAAATCTTCAGCCACAAACTTCCCTGAAGGTAGCTGTTTAAAAAGATTCCTCAGGTGAATTTTGTTGTGTAGAAGATGCCTTCCCACCCCCTGTTTTCCTCCTTCACACTCAAGACTATTTACAGGACCTTTTTTTTTTTCTTGTACACCCAGCCATTTGTTTTCTCCAAACACACCATGACTAAAACTGCCTTTGAGAACTTACTGCTCTGACAAATTGAGGTTTAATCAGTGGGTTCAAGAGTAGTTAGACTGCACCTACACACACAGACTGGCTCCCAACAGCCTGGTTTCCTTTGGAATGTGGATTAAATGAATGGAAAAAAAATAAAACTAATCACCTACAGCTGGGTGCAGTTTACAGATAACCTTTCAGCACTAAAAAAACACCTCCCTCCCATAATCAGAGCTGCACCAAACTCCCAAGACAAGCTCACAGATTCATAGACTGTATGGGGCTGGAAAGAACCCCATCTTGTCCAACCTCCCTGCAGTCAGCAGGGACATCTCCAACTAGATCAGGATGCCCAGGGCCATGATGAGTCTGACCTTGAATATCTCCAAGGATAGGGCCCCTGAGCAACATCTTCCAGTACTTTACCACTCTCATTATGAAGAACTTCCTCCTGATGTCCAAACCTGCTCCAGTTTCAAAACCACTGCCCCTTGGCCTGTCACTGCATGCCCTTGGGAACAGTCCTTCCCCTTCAGACACTGCAAGGTAGCCAGGAGGTCTCCCTGGAGCCCATCTCTTCTCCAGACTGAACAATCCCAATTCTTTCAGCCTGTCTTGGGAAACAACCTGAGTTCAGAGAGGCTTCAGAGTGAAAACAAGTGTGAGCAACAGGAGCACCTCACCCTCCTGCCTACCGTTGTGAAGTCAGTGCTTTTGGATTACTGGAAAGTGCCCAAATATCTGGTGCCATCTTTGGGAGACATTATACAAGCTCCAGAACATGGATGAGCAAGAGCCTGGCAGGCAGTGCTACTTGCTCTGAAGGAAGAGGAAGGACTTGTTGAGACAGTGCCAGCAGGTCTAACAATACAAGCTCATATTGCTCAAAATCTCAAAGGCTAATGACAAGGCAGCTTTAACCAGATGATCCTTCAAAGAGTGAGAGCAACCAAACGGGTGGGCAGCGGCAGGAAGGAGGATGGCTATAGGGCAGGCTTAGCACAAACATCATAACTCGATCATTGATGGGGATTGAGAAGCCTGCCCTCCTCCAAAGAGCAGCCAGCGATCCCAAGGGCAGCATTAGAGCCATGCAGCCAGGAGCTCTGCTGCCAAAGGCTCCTGCAGCTCTAGATGGGCGGTACAAGGGGTCCGCAGCTCCACGGCAGGCACCAGCCAAGCACCTGGGCAAGGGCAGTCTCAGGTATGATGGGGGCCAGGGTCTGTCCGCAGGAAAGCATCAGGACACTGGGAGGGACCGAGGACTGTCCCCTGGCCCAAACCCAAGTCTCCAAGGCCGTTGGTGAGGAAATGGTGAGGCCCAGGGGACCGTTGCCGCCTTGAGGGTACTGAGGAAGAGCTAAGAGTCTCCGCTGCGTTACTGAGCCTCGGCTCCGCGCCCGCCTTCCGCGCGGGTAGTCCCGCAACAGACCCCGGGGCAAAGTGGAAGGAGCTTCCCAGCCTCCAGCTGCAGTGGCCCGGGAGAAGCGCCGTGAGGCCGGCACAAGCGAGAACCGGAGCCACCCCCCCAGGTCGTTAACGGTAGCGCCCGGGCCGTATTCTCACCGTTTGATCCGCAGCAGGCAGGCCGGGCTGGGCCGCTCGCTGTCCCAGTCCCCGCTGACCGTGGGGTCCCAGAAGGCGGAGTGCGTAAGGAGTGCGGCCCCCGCAGCCGCCGCCGCTGCCGCGATGGGGGCCCCGCCGCTCCCCGGGGCGACGCCAGCGCCCGGCGTCGCAGCGCCGAAACCCGCCGCCGCCCACAGCTCGGCGGGGATGAAGACACCGGGACTCCCCGCGCCGCCACCCGGGCTGGACGAGGAGCCGCCGCTTCCCGCCGCCGACGCCGCCGCTGCCGCCGCCAGCACTGCGGCCGGGGCCGCTTCCTCGGCGGCCGGACTCTCCGCCATTCCGCGCCCGGCCTCAGGGTACGCCGCTTCCGGGACTCCGCACCAACGAGCCCGCCGGCCAGAGCGGCCCCCGCCGCGCGCCTCCACCACCGAGCGGCGGCCAGAGCGGCGCCTCCCCCGCGCCCCCCTCCCACCGCCGGCGCAAACTCCCCCCAGACACCATAGAGGTCCTCCACGCCTCGGCGCTAGAGCGCCCCCTCCACAGAGAGCCGTCATAGTGGCTATAGTGTCCCGCTGGAAGCAGAGCGCCCCCTGCTGTGATGGAGGTCTCCTGGGGATGGAGGCAGCACAGTTTGGGGCTGTTTGGAAGCTGCTGCTGCTGCAAGAGCAGGGCCTCAGCCTAGGGAGACGGAGCAGGGCTGCGTTTCAGGCCGGACCTAAGCCTCAAGCCCTGCCCGGGGTGCACAGCCTCACCCCACCAGCACCAGGAAACAGAACAGGTCCCGCAGACTGGCGTGAGAGGGTGGAAGCTACTACCCCGGCTCACAGGAAACCAGCAGCTCTGATGGTGGCCTACGAGGATCATCCCACCCCTACGCCACCTGCCAGGGGGTTGCAGTAACACTGTGTTAACCGTGAGCAAGTTTAGCTGCGAGGTTGCTTTTGCTACACCACCAGCAGAAACGACTTGTGCAGTTTCATACCTGCAAGGGTATGGAACTCACTCAGAGGCAGACTGTTGGGTCTCCTAAAGCATCAACTGTTGAGCGTGACACATAATCACCCACTTCTCACCATGGAAAGGTTCCCCAAGCACAGTATGGCTCTCGTAGGCTTTCTTGTCTGACCCCACGAGCCATACCGACTGTAGATGTAGGATATTCCCTCTCTAGCTCAGCTAGGGAGTCTCCCTTGAATTTTGTTTTCACAGCTTTGTTTCTCCAACTCACAGGGACAGAGCTTTTGAATTAAACTCTCAGCCCCCTTCCTCTCATGGGGTGTAGCAAACAGAGCAATTCACATAGCCCATTTGTATCCCCAGGGAGGTCACAACCCCGTTCAGAGGCTTTAAGGGCACAGAGTAGCTCCATTAATTCAATTACCTAAAGCAGATAACAAGAGAAGCTCCCTTAGTGCTCCCCTACCTTCCTTAAAGGCACAGCTCTTACCACGAAGTCCAACACTCAGGTTAGGTCTCAGCCTCTCTCCTCCCTATCTCAGTTCTCCTCCACTCTCTACAACAGCTGAAGCATTTAACTGTTGAGGGGAGAAAAGAAACACAACTCAGCTGTGGTCCTTTGTGTACAGTGATGCACTGAGGAGGCAAGGGAAGAGTGTGACCTTGAAACTAGTTCTTTGTGAAAGAAAGTTGTGTTCTTAGAGTGGCAGTTTAGAAGTGTGCTAATATTTGCATCACTAAGGTGCTCACCTCACACTCTTTCAGATACAAATAATAAAGGCACATCATTTTCAACAGGGTCACAGAGAAAAAACATCACTTTGGCAGCTCACCCAGAGGATTTGCTTGGCTTGAGCCATGCTGATTGGCATTTCTGCAGAGATTGGAGCTGTTCAAGGACACTTTCTCTTTCCTAGCCCACTCCACATCACCTTTCCTCTACTCCCAGCATCATTTAATATTTCTCCTCTTCATCAGTGCGTAGCTCTATACCTGGGAGATTTGCTCTCTTCACCCACTCTCCCCAGGTACTTCCCCACCACTTTGATCAAATATAAAAGGAAAAAAAAAAAAAAGCACCAGTTTATTTAGAGAAATCTTTTCTTTAATTGTCAGTCTGGAACGCTGTGATGGAAGCAGACTCGAACCGCAGAGGACAGAGTGATGAATGCCGCAGCCAGGACCAGAAGTTGTCACATAGCAAAGAGGATAAGGAATGCCACCATCAAACAGAAGAGACCCATGGCCTCAGAGAGGGCAAAACCCAAGATGGCATAGGAGAAGAGCTGCTGCTTGAGAGATGGATTCCTGCGTGTTGTACAAGGAGGGGAACAAACCAGAGAGAGAGAAGAGGGATTGGGGGGGGGGAAACAAAAAATGGATTCACCATGAGTCAATGACCCAAACTAGAGCTTGGACCACAGGAAAACAGGATTATGTCACACAGGCAATGAATTCTGAAGTACAAGCCAAATTTAGGGCAAAATTCCTTGCTAGTGGCTGTAGTGAGGAAGCAGAGATTTTTATCCCTGGTGCGAGAGATGTTGAACTCCAAAGGCTGGTTTCACCTGCCTTGGTGGTGGTACCAGGTAACAGTTCCTGCTACCAACCAGTTCATTTCTTCTAGGGGCAGGCAGAGCTCCACAGAGCAGCTGCATGGTTCAGAAACACAGGGTGGATGCAAACAATTCAGGCTTCATTTTAATGGAATCTTGGATTTTAACAACCATTCTATATCCCAATGACTGCTTCAGTCAATGCAGTGCCTGCTGATACACTCTCCACAGGCAGAGCTGGACAGATAATCCAGAGAAAGCTCTGCTCATCAATTCACTTTAGTGCTGGGAGAAGGGAATACACTCAAGGCAGCCTGGCACCTTACTCACCTGGCATAGCCAATGATCAAGCTGCCAAACACCGTCCCAATACCCGCTCCTGACCCTGCCACCCCAACCGTGGCAGCTCCAGCACCAATGAACTTTGCAGCAGTGTCAATGTCCCTAGAAACAGCACTGGTCTGAAACTCACGGCGGGTCACCTGTGGGTGGGAAACACCAGCTGGCTGTGGGATACAAGAGGAGAAACATCAAAATGACTTCTTTATCCACAAATAGAACTAATTTCTTAATAAAACATTAAGAACATTTATCCTCAAAGCAGAGGAAAAAAAAAAATCAGCCAAGCCACCCCCAATGCATGCTAGAAGCTGTGTCCTTCTATTAGCCACCCACCCGGCATCCAAATTTACTCCATCACCTCAGGAGCAGCCATTACCTCACCACAGGCAGCAAGCAGAGCAGAACAGAACCAAGTTTACCACATTTGAGTCTCACCTGTACAATCTGAACTTCAGGCCTGCTGAAAACAGACACAGAAACTGGTCTGGCCAGAGCCCTGGAACAGCACCGGAGCTGGAGCAAAACACAGACAATTAACTCCTGGAACTGGATGTGTCCAGACTAATTCTTGGAAAAGCAGACTTATTTTATGAGGAACAGTTTCAGAGTGTTTTAGAAACATCTCAGGAATGAAACAAGACTAAAAAGCAGAGGCATCTGCCTTAAGATATTCCCATGGGCGCCAGCTGGATCATATCCATGAGTGATACTACCACAGATCACATACTGCAGCACAAGGAGTGTCACATCTGCTCCAGCTGTTCACTCATTACTACAATCCATACATTTTATTCCTAATCCATACTTTGAAAAAAACCCAAAGAGGTGAGTGAATGTCTCTGTGGTAGTTATCTCTGAAGAAGCCCTTGGGCCTGCAGTTCAATGTACACTACTAAGCTGGTAGGAATCACCCTCCAGTCACCAGAGGTCACCTTGTTTCCCCTCCTCCTTAAATCCTCGGTAAAACAAACCCACCCGAGCCTACCTCAGCTGCATTTTGGGCAGTGTTTTGAACCAAACATTACAGAGAAAGGCTCCACAATTGTGTATCCCAAGTATTATTAAACTCCTCTGAAGAAAGATGACTTACCAGAGCTGGAGAGCTGAGGAGAGCCAAAGGAGCCTGCATTTTGATTACTCTGTTATAAACAAAAAGAAAGTGGAAATCTCAACTCTGTCACCATCATCCAACATCCCCCACCCCGGGACTGACACACAATCCCTCTACCGATAGCCACATCCCCAAGCTGTGGCCGAAGGTTTTCCTCACCGCCCCCACACACAGCTCCGCGTCCCCCCCTGCCCCCCGCCCTTCCTCCGCTAACCATCATTTGGGTCCTTCCCAGGATACACTCAGAGCTCCGCATTTTTCCCTTCCCTGACCCGCTCGAAGCCCACACCGAAGCCCAACTGAGCCCGCCCGAGCCCCGGAAGATGCGTGGAGACAGCGGAAGCGCCGACCCTCGCCGCGTCCTCCGTAGCTGCCGCCTCTCAGCGAAGGACACGGCACGGCCGGGTACCGACCCCGCCACCCGCCCGGGCTCAGGGCTGCTCCTCAGCCAGCAGAGCCTCCCCCTCTACCAGCGGGTGAACCACGGTGGCTGGAGAGGGGCGGCAGGGCCGGAAGCGGGGCCCACCTGCGCAGGGTCTGCTCGGGGCTGCGGCGGTGGCGGCTGTGAGAGGACCGCGGCACCCCCGCCCCGCTCACCTTGCCGTGTCCCCCCGCGTCCTCCGCGCTCATTGGCTGCTGCCGCGCTTGGCGCGCTGCATCCTGGGACAACGTCCGCGCTTCCTATTGGCTGCGGCCGAGTGAGCCCCTCCTACTAGCATCCGGGACAGTGCAACGCGACTGGAGGGCGTTGTCGCGAGGTGAGCTGTCATTGGTTAATTTTTTCCTCTACCTGCTTGCTGATTGGCTAGAGGGCCTGGCGGTCTCCCGCAGAGCCATAGGATGCTCTGGGCGGCTCCTGGTACCGTAGAGGCGGAGTGGTGATGGTGAGGGCAAGGCGCAGCCGCTTATCTTCGGTGCGCTGGCGGCTGCTGCACCTCTTACCGAACCGTACTTAAAAGATCGTTTTGAACCTTGAGACCTTTTCCTGTCGTTTATTAACGTGCCCGGTTCAGCCATGGCGGGAACCGAGGGTTTAATGCCGCCGCCCCTGGGAGGGCCTCGAAGCCGTGGAGAGGGGGAACTGCCGGCTGCTATGGCACAGAGGTGCACTCCTTGTCCCGTTACCGGCAGCCTCAACTGGGCGAGGCGAGGCGAGCCCGCCCGTGTCCCGCCCACCGGGGTGCCCCGGAGGAGGAGGGCGGTCGGAAGGACACCCCGAGGGCTGTAGCTTGTTACCGGGAAGTTAAGTTCCTCCCGTGCCAAACAACCTGAGTTTTTATGCACCCCCTTCCGGAGCCTGGTTGCCCAGGACAATCGATCAGCTCTGCCCACCCTGCAGAAGGAGAGGTGACATGGAAGGGCGGTACCAGGGCTAACCGTCACTCCCTCACCCAATTACGGGTACCGGGGGCGCCACCAGGGCCGCCCAGGGGGCGGTTTCCCGGGCGGGGCAACAAGAAGAGGGTTCCACCTTTTCCTGGTTCTCCGCTTTCTCCTCGCAGTCCTGGAGGTTTCCAGCCGTGCCTTTCGGTAAGTGAGGCGGGGGTGTGGGGGAGTGTTGGTGATGGGTCCCGTATACCCCTCCTGAAGTCCGATGCTCCCCACTGGAGGCCGTACAAGAGGGACGGCAGCCGTGGCCGCCCTGCGGCGGTGGCACTTTCAC
Organism: Ramphastos sulfuratus; assembly: GCA_013399055.1. Taxonomy (NCBI): domain Eukaryota; kingdom Metazoa; phylum Chordata; class Aves; order Piciformes; family Ramphastidae; genus Ramphastos; species Ramphastos sulfuratus. Next base: position 29,879 of record WBNM01001961.1, read on the forward strand.
TTTCAATTCCTGGTGGCGCAGCCGGTAGTCCCTGGCCCGGGGATAACGGGAGGAACGGCCGCGTCCACCCGGGATCCTACGCACCGGGATAATAACGGAGACTCCCGTGGCACCGGGATACTAGCGGAGATCCCCGTGGCACCGGGCTGCAGGCAGCGAGGGTCTGCCTTGTGCAGCGGGGACGCCGTGTCCTGGTGCCCAACCGCGGCTGGAGGTCGATGTCATTTTGGGAAGGGGGAGTCTGCGGTTTCGTCCGTCACTGAGGTGCTGCCGGTTAACGGGAGAAGGAAACAGCAGCAGCGAGAGTAAAGAAGAAAAGCTCACAGCGTCCCCGGCGAGAGGCTGGCGGTGACTGATTTCATTTTCCTTCGTGCCAGCTCTAACGATACCTCCGGAGCTCGGCACCCCGGAGGAGTGTCCCTAGCTCCTCGGGCGACAGCAGCCCCACGGGACCCCTCCTTTCCCTCGCCAATGACTTAGAAGGTATTGGGTAGCAAAAATAGGAGTGTTAATCAGATGTCCTCCCCGCCTCTGCTTCCCGGCATCGTTTCCTCTGCCGTCAGCACGCTCTTCATGGTTTGTTTGCATGCCAGAGAATTATTTTCACCCAAAAAACCCTTTTTTTTTTCTTTTTTTTTTTTTTTTTTTTTTTTTTTTTTGGCAGCAGAATAGACTCTGTTGTTTGCATCCAGGTGTTTTAAGACCAGGCAGGATGAGGCTTTCAACCTGTGAAGAGAGACTTAGAGCCTTGGAGCTGTTTAATCTGGAGAAGAGAAGGCTGAGAGGGGATCTGATCAATGTCGATAAATATCTGGGAGGTGGATGTCAGGCTGAACGTGCCAGGCTCTTTGTGGTGGTGCCCAGTGAGAGGACAAGGTGCAAGCTAGAACCTAAGAGGTTCCATCACAACGTGAGGAGAAACTTCTT
>WBNM01001962.1:0-74129 GCA_013399055.1 Ramphastos sulfuratus
GGAGCAGCTGACAGAACTGGGATCCTCCGTCTGAAGGAGGCTGACGGGAGACCTCACTACTCTCTACAACTATGTGAAACAATGTTATAGTGGGGTGGAGGTTGGTCTCTTGTCCCTAATACCAGGTGACAGGACGAGAGGAAATAGCCCCAGACTGTGTAAGGTAAAGCTTAGATTGGAAACATTGTTTTACAGTAAGAGTGTCCAGGCATTGGAATAGGTTGTCCAGGGAGATGGTGAAGTCACCATCCCTGGAGATGTTCCAGAAACCTGTGGACGTGGTACTTCAGGACATGGTTTAATGTCCATGGTGGTCTTAAGTTGACAGGCTTAAACTTTGAATTATAGTGAAGATCATCATGTTTCTTACAGTAAGTAAGAAAGTATTGCATTGTGAAATACAGCACCCAAATTCCTCAAGCATATGAGAGTTTTAAAAAGATTACTTTGTCAAATAAATTATTAGACTTTGGTAGGAGGTAACTCTTCAAGCCTGTCACGCATATAGTACATATTAAACTAGGCATTCTTTTTAACATTCAAGTGGAAGTCTCAAATAGCAGAATGTTGTCATAAAGGCTGTATGAACCAGAAAAGCCACAGAGGTACATTTTCAAGAGACTTGCTTACTATGAGTATCACAGATCACTTGGCAGGTCCCAGACTGTGTCTCTGCGTTAAGTGTTATATAAACCCTTGCTCTCATCTCATAAATGCACAGCTTCCTAAAAAGCATACTAAAAAGAAAGAAATCTGCAGCTCAGTTACTGCTGGCCATATCATGGCCACATCACATGAATTAATTTTTTTTCTCCTTCATAAAAGACCCTACAAGCAAGATTATCAGAAAAAGTATCATAATCGAGTGTTTGCCCTTAAGTATCAACAGAGAAAAACTGAAGACCATCAGACGGTCAAGTTTGGAAGAGACTCCTTTATTGGCAGAGCCACACAAATCCATTAATAACCTCACCTCAAGTGTGCCTACATACCCAGGAAGACTTCTGAGCTGCTATTCCACCATGAAAACCGGGAATACATGAACAGCAGAATAATCATGGGAATCTACAGGTGGTGGAGGCAAGGGGAGGATAAGTTGGTGCAGCAGGTGAAGTGGAGAAGAGGAGCATCACAGCTCATCCCTTCAAATGTGTTTGATACAGGGCAGAAAAAGGAAAGAAAAGCAACCATCCACATAAAAGAAAGATAAAATGCAGGAGCGATGTTATTTGTCATAAAGAATTTAAAATATCATCCAACTTCTGACGTCTGGCAGAGAAGAACAACAGAGAAGTAAAGACCAGAGATTAGCGTTTCCAGATTTGGGTTACTGAAGTAATTAGGAAAAAAACCCCATAGGCTACCCAAAGAATACTGTGAGGTTCTCACACCTTAGAAGGATGCTAGGCTGATGTCCAGACCGGCAAAGACTCACTCATAGCACCTAAGATGTCAGTGAAGCATTGGATACTACAGCAACCTTCCTCCCCCACATTCCAGGCTTTGTTTTAGAATAAGTATGTGGTGGGTTTAAAGAGCTGACAGAATGAAGCTCTCAAACGAACTGGAGAAAACACAGAATTGTATTTGGAGAGAGAGTTACAGATAGAAATTACAAGGCAGATACAAAATCCATAGCGAATCCCCTTGAATGTTACCCCAACCCAAAACTAAATCTATAATCCCCAGTGCTCCAATCCTTCCCCCCTCCATGTCTCTGCCGTCCATAGGCCTACAAAAAAGCCTCTGGAGGCCCCAAAAGAGGCCTACTCCTTACACGTTTGTCCCCATAAAGCAGCTCCAGCCAGACACAAAGCTGGAGGGGGAGGAAAGAAGAGTGAGCTGGCCTTGCCATGAGTTTGTGAAGACATAGCAGAATTATGGGATTAAGTAACAATCTTCTAGTCCCCTGAGGATTTTTTAACCCTATAGTTCCCAACATGGGACAAACGACATCCCCAAAATATAGTTTAGTAATATTTATATTTTTAAACCCATTTTAGACACTAATAATTTGTGATTACCCTAACAGTTAAGACTCTTTCCACTAAAAAAAAATAAAAATACATAAATGTGTGTACACTGAATTTTGATTATAGCTTCATCATTTCAGTCACTTCAGGAAACAAGAAAAATCATGCTTCCTAAGTTTCTGCTATAGGGAAAGGCTAAAAATAATAAAAGTTTCAGCTAGTTAGCATAGTTTACAAGTTCTGAAACACTAAGGGCATTTTCGCTTTCTCAGTCTTCATATGCACTATGCACTGCACACTGAGAATGGTCCACACAGAAATCATACTAATTCACAAACATATCATTAGCATTTGAACCAGTGCAGTTTCCATATTTAAGCAAAGACTTAGAAGTCATTTACGCAACCAGTACATTATTTTCTTTTAATGAATTCACAGTGATCTATTCTGAGACTCTAACAAAATTTGCCACTGCATAAAATGCATCTTTGGCAAAAATTTATTTGTAAGTCTGCTGCCTTATGCCAGAATTTATCTCAAAACTCTGTCCCAAAATAGTATTTTTTTTTTCATTTTGTAGTTTCTGTGCTTGTGGAATTTACATGCTCATCAGGCTAGATTTACAGAATCATAGAATGGTAAGGTTGGAAGGAGACCTCAAGGATCATCTAGTTCCAACCCCCTGCCATAGGCAGGGACACCTCCCACTAGCAGAGGTCACTCAAGGTCTCATCCAACCTGGCCTTGAACACCTCCAGGGAGGGAGCAGCCACAACCTCCCTGGGCAACCTGTGCCAGTGCCTCACCACCCTCACCGGAAAAAACTCCCTCCTAACATCTACTCTAAATCTTCCCTCTGCCAGTTTAAACCCATTGCCCCTAGTCCTGTCATTGCAAGACCTTCAAATAGTCCCTCCCCAGCCTTCCTGTAGGACCCCTTCAGATACTGGAAGGCTACTATAAGGTCTCCTCAAAGCCTTCTCTTCTCCAGGCTGAAGAGCCCCAACTCTCTCAGCCTGTCCTCATAGGAGAGCTGCTCCAGCCCTCTGATCATCTTCGTGGCCCTCCTCTGGACCTGCTCCAACACTTCCATGTCCTTCCTATGCCGGGGGCTCCAAAACTGCACACAGTACTCCAGATGGGGTCTGACAAGAGCAGAGTAAAGGGGCAGAATCCCCTCCCTTGCCCTGCTGGCCACACTGCTCTTGATGCAAGCCCAGGACTCGGTTGGCTGTCTGGGTTGCATGCACACACTGCAGGCTCATGTTGAGCTTTTCATCAACCAAGACCCCAAGGTCCTTTTCCTCAGGGCTGCTCTCCAGCCATTCCTTACCCAGCCTGTATTTGTGCTTGGGATTGTGCCGACCCAGGTGCAGGACCTTACACTTGGCCTTGCTGAATTTCATGAGGTTGTCCAGGTCCCTCTGGATGGCATCCCTGCCCTCTAGCAAGTCAACTGTGCCACGTAGCTTGGTGTCACCTGCAAACTTGCTGAGGGTGCACTCGATTTCCCATTAAATTCTTGATGTATTTAGCATGTTCTAACATTCCATCCCATCCCATAGAAAGTCACTTTAAGTCCTGAAAAAGTGTTGGTTTTGAATATGTAAGGTATCCACAATTATAAATCCTACTGAAAGCAAGGAGTTATATACATGTCAAAAGAACTCACACACTCCCAAGAAATTTGTTTGAACAATAAACCAAAAACCTCAACTGTTCACATTTACGACCATCTCTCCATGCTTTTCAGAAACATGTGAACATCATCTGACAATTTGATGGAAGGTACACATCCTTATGCACAAGTATTAGATCTCTATGAATAGAAACAGCATGCAAGACATTTCAGGACAGAAAGTTAAATGAAGACTGCCAAAATCTTACTAGAGATCCACTGTTCTGGTCCCAGTCTTAGATTCGCATGGGTTGGAAAAGATCTCCAAGATAATTGAGTCCAACCATCAACCCAACCCCACGATGGCCATTCAACCTGGATTGGTAGGAGGTGTCCTTGCCCATGGCAGAGGGGTTGGAACTGGATGAACTTTAAGATCCTTTCCAACCCAGATCATTGCAAGAATCTATTCAGTCCACTTTTGGTGTGCTGCAATCCTGTCACAGCAGTCAGGTTTCCACATGCAGCCGTTCCTGTTGGACATCTTCCTCTCTCATCAAAATCAGCACGAAAGTAGAGTGGTGCTCGGTTTGGAGTTCTGAGGAGAGTGCAGTGGCAGAATATTTTATATTGTTGGCATTGAAACCCAGTGCAGAGCAGTTGGCTAAGGAAAGGGGATTGAAACTTGTCACTTAGAATCATCACTTCACTCCAATTATTTAGCTGTTTACAACCATAGGACATAACCCAAGTGATACCTTTGGGTTTTATACAGCTCAAGTTCTTCTTTTGAAAGAGATTTACTCTTCACACTTCTCCCAAAATTTATTAATTTTAAATCTATCTAGATATGTTAAAAGCATCAGACGTGTCTGTTACTTGTCACATCCTACCTCTGTCACAAAACCGATGTGCTTAAGAAAATGACCTATCTTCATCATGCCCTCACCTTCTACACCATCTGTTGCATACGATAACATGTAGTTGAAACTGCACATCCACATAACTAGTATGCAACCCTTACAAGAATCTCACCTTTAAGTACACTTCCAGGTATTCAGTCTAAGGTAAACTTACAGAAATACTCATCTTTCTACAGCCCTGCTCATCACTTGCTTCACATTTTCACTTTTTAAGAATATAACTCAGTTTCTTCGTACGTTTAACAGATTTCCAAATGTTCTGGCATGGAATCCACTGGTTTCTGTCACATGTATGTACAGTTATTTGAACAGGATTGCATTTCCTAACTCTGAATTCTGTCTGTTACTGCAACACGACTAGAACAAAGCAATTGACACACATAATCACAAACAGGTAAGCAGTGATGCAATTCACACACCATGATACTATGGGCTTGTCATTTTTTGCTTTATTTTGGGGGAAATTATTGCTTTAAGCAGATGAAATGAACCCCAGTTGGAATAGCACACACCTCATTGCTATAACACTAGGTTTACACAGATGTTTGTACATATGCTTTCTTTTCATAACTTATTACCGAATGTGTATAATAATATACATAGAAATGTGTATAATAAATTTGCAGTGTGGCACAAGATAATTATTAGCAGTCTTCATGCTAATTGCTCAGGGAAAATGTTTAATTGCATATTAAATTATCATATGCAGGTTTTATTTGGTTTACTCTTTGAGGCAACCTTACTGTCAGCATTAGTATAGTACTACTCAAATCTAGATAAACACAGAAGTAGGGCTTTATGAGACTAGACTGGTGTTTGAAGTGCTGTTGCGGGGCACTCCAAATTCCTTCTTCCCCTCCCCCTCTCAGGAGGTTTGAATGGAACAAGAAGACTGCACAGAGAAACTGCTTTACCCCACCCTGCGGGCTTGAAGCGGGGGAACAGCAAAGGCGCCTTTTCCATACGTGTACTGACTCATGTGGAAGTGCATGCTGGGAGTTGGCTGGATTCTTTGCATCCAGTATACATGACAAGTGGACACTTTGTCTAGAAAAAGCATAAATAGAGTGAGGGGGAAAGTGCAGTGTTCCTGCCTTGACAGAGTTCCTGTTTTGCAGGGTTTCTGTCTTTGGACTGTTCCCGCTTTGGATGGCTTTTACTTTTGCACAGTTCCCATTTTTGCACCATCCTCGCTTATGTATGGTCCCCCACTTCTGCACCGTTTTGTGCAAATATGCAAGCCTGACAAGTCCTTGAGTCCCTCTGAGAGAAAGCTGCTGGCGGTACCCAGACCTGGCTTCTCTCGGATCACACTGTGCAGACCAACTTCCTGCTGCGACCCTAAGCTGGGGAAGATGCCAGCAATTTGGCTTCCCGCCCTGTGCTGGTGAGGCAGCCCTGTTCCAGGAATCTTCTACCTTGTAGAAGTGCCTGAGACACTTCTGACTTTGGTGGGTTTTCCACACACCTTGGACTTTTGCAGCTTGGATCTGCATGATTGCATATTGCTTGCATTTGAGAGAGGCTGCCAGCAGAGAAATTCAGCAAGGGATCATTGCCAATTTCCTATCTCCCCTCCATGAGTAAAAAGTTGTTTCCCTTAGATTCTCTGCTCAGCCTGATTTACAGTGGGGTAAAGCTGTGTTTGTAGCTGAGCCTTTTCCATTTTCCGGCTTTCCTAAATCTCTACATTTGTCCATAAGCATCCTTTGAAGACTTTCCCAACCAAATCAGATTCTGTAAATAAACCTAAACTAGTTCTGTATATAGTTCGGGGGCAGGGTTTTCAGGAAAATAAAAACAATTCTACTTTTATAATTCCTGCCTTAGCCAATTAATACCCAAACCTCTACAAGTGCATAGAGCGTATTTTATACATGACCGAAGAGAACAGCAGTTTCTCACTTGAGCAACTGTTTAAATCTATGGCAGAGGGATAATAAAGGCAAGGTACCCCTACATTCCAAGAAGTTACCCTAAAAGCTGGCATTTCAAACACCTGAAACAAATTTCTCTATTAGTACCTGCTTCTTTATGTGTGTAGGTAATGTTAAACATTGACATACTGTGAAGAAATTATTCCTCCCTATAATTTTGTAACTGAAATGCCAGATCATTGTAGCTCATTTGACAAATACTGCAAAATTATCTCCATTAGAATATAATGAAGCACTGTTAATTAATCATGTTACCTAAACGATATCTCAAACACCTCAGGAAAAGAAGTAATACAGTAAAAATTTCACAGAAAAGTTTTCTTAGAAAGGTTTCCAAGTAGGCCTATAAAGTTAAATGAAAGTCTCTTGAAGTAAACTGGCTAAAGATTTGCCTTTGATTAACACAACTAAGCTGGGGATGGGGCAGAAAAAAAAAAAAACAACATACACACAAAAAACCTAATGAACCAACAAACAATTACTGCAGCAATTTGTATTGCATGGCTTCTCGAAACAACTCTATACAGGTTCTCAAACCCTGGGTTTAATCTACCTTCAACATTTCAAAAATTTGTAGTATAACAAAAAAAAAAAGAAGCTCCATGAAGTCCAAGAGGCCATTCTCTCTCCTCTCAATAATATAAAGTTGCCACACTGCTTAGGGAAAGTGTAAGAGTCATAGCATCAGAATTTGTACAACAAAACTAACAAAATTAAACAAAAATCCAAAATTAACAGAAGAAACCAAACACCAAACCCAACACAATAGGAGAAGGATAAAAGAAGTTCATTCAGCAAGCAGTTTGGTTACTGTATTTTGTGGAAGGCCAAAATAGGCCAAATTAGGCCTAAACACGTCCTGGCTTACCCAGACATGTTTTTCCGCTCTCCCTCTTCTGCTGTTGGGAGAAGCAAATGCGGGAAAAGAAGACAAAAGGCCCTGGTGCCTTCCAGTCTCCTCCTGTCCTTCTAAACTTGTTTACAGGATCTCTGGACATGTTTATACACTTGTTTGTGTCCTGACTTCACCTAATGTGGTTGAGCTTGGCAAAGTGCCACTCTGATAGGCTGATCTGTAGCCAAAGAGCCGTTAGTCTCAGGATGCACTGATAAAAAGAGATGAGCAGGTAAAGACAATGTGCTTTGCTTTAGTATTGCATTTGCCTTAGTGTGCTCTCTTTTTCTGGCGTTGCTTTACGTCACAGATGTTGCATCCTGCCATGCTCTGCAGCATTATGTCTGCTAAGTTATAACCTAGCTCTGCTGCATAATAACAAGCCCTGTCTACCTGGAAACTGCCTTGAGTTTATCAGGAATAGGCCTTAAATGCTTTCAAACAATAGGTTTGCTTAGCCAGCATGACATTGTGCCAAGACTGCACATCTACAAGACATCCTGCCTGCCACTCTGCAAAGCTCCGTGCCAAATCTGGAGTCCAAGAGAAACCAGGATCAGCTTCGAGATTCTCTGCCTCTTTCCCAGCACCCCTGTTAAAGAGCCTAGGAAGATCACAAGTCTTTACAGCTATTAAGATGCCGACAGAACTCCTGCAAGTGTTTAGGTACTGTCTGGAAACTGCAATTAGTCCCAGGAGTCCAGAGATATTAATATTTTGTGAGTAAATACTCAAAAGCCTCTTTAACAAAACTGGAAAATTCTCTAATTCCAAGAGCCTTCTGCCTTAAGCAGAAAGAAGCTTCGAGTCCACCTAGTGGGCAAGCAGTATAACTGACCACAAGAACCTCTTTCCAGTTTTGACAGTTTAATGTTTGTTGTGTTATTGTTAGTTATTTCTTATGTGCTCCAGATCACCTCCACCTTTTCATCTGTATAATGTTTTCATGACCATGCAAAGCATCAATTATTTAAAATTACTGAATGGGTGGCAAGAGTCCTAAATATAAAAATTAATAAATATATTAATTTGGGAAAAAATAAAATCCTATCTCGCTTTCATTAATACCCACCACTACACTCCACCACACTGTAATTCTGTGAAACATTTTAAAACAGTGCTTCACAGTGGTTAACCATACCTCAAAAAAAACAACTGTATTGTTGATACCACCAGTGGTATTAAAGTTCCACTCCAAAAAAAAGGCATAATGAAAGGAAAGCATGTACTGCAAATAAAATAAAAGGTTTTTTTTTTTTAAAAAGTCACTTAGTGAACCAATATAACAATACCATTCAGTAACAGAAATAAGCAATGAAATAACCTATACCTATCACATCATTTACATTTAAGTTCCACTGTCTATTAAAAGTTTTCTGTATTTCTAACACTCAAACTACCTCCACTACAAATTTTATTGTGCAGGGCAATCACAAAAGGACTTTCTTTGATATAATTCCAAATGAGTACTGAGCATGGCTGAGACAAGACACATCGATAAACTCATGTAAGACATACTACAGGAATACACTTTATAAGAAAATTCTGTGCCAAGATTTTTTTATGTCTTCCTTCACAAAAAGAAGATGATGCTTTGTATCCCAATGGAACCAGAAGAAACATGACAAGTGCTACCCTGTGCAACTCACTGAGCAGTCTCTAGGACTGGATTAACCTGTAAGGCCATGGAACAAGTAAACAAGTAGGTCAATTTTCTCCGTGTGTACTTACTGCTCTGCTGTTTTAGCTCTAGCCTATAAATACAACAGAATTATGAACTTCATCTCTTGCAAGGAAGTCTGAAATTTTGATGCCTACAGACTACATATTTTAGGTTTCCTTAGAGGCTAGTGTGAGAAAAGCACCTCCTTTAACCAATCAGAAGTAACAAGTAGACACTAAATCCATGGTACAACAATGAAGATTAGCTGCTCTGCTATTACTTAACAGTCTAAATCAAAGTACTGTTTACAGCTCTCCTGTTCTTTGACAGCCTAAAAAAGAATGCCATCAGTTTAGTGAAAACAAACAAACAAAAAAATACATATGGTATTTTTTCAGGGCAAAGTCAATTTAATAAGTAGCTACATTTAGGATGAGCTCTCTGAATTTTGGAAAAGAAAAAAAAAGGCAGCATTTGTGAAATATCAATTAAAATACACAAATTAAAATTTTTAAAGATTGTAGGAAAGGTTTTGGAAGCTACTGTTTGCCTAACACACAGACCACTTGAACTTCCACTGTGAGGGTGACAGAACACTGCAACAGGCTGCCCAAGGAGGTTGTGGAGTATCCTTCTCTTGCGACATTCAAAGTTTGCCTGCATGTGTTCCTGTGTGACTTATTCTTGGTGATCCTGCTTGGGCAGGGGGGTTGGACTAGGTCTCCAGAGGTCTCTACCAACACCTAACATTCTGTGATTCTCTATGTGTGATTAAATACTAGGTTACAAAGAATTATATATAACCCAGTTCATGAAAGGGGCTCTTTCTTCCTTGGTGCTTAAATGCCTTAATTATCAACAAATGTCTTGCTAACCAAGTCAATGTATGAAAGATTATAGACATCCACTCCTCAGAATTTTTGGAACACAATTTAACTGTACCAGCCAGATTTCTTCAAAGAAAAATAAACAAATATGCCTACCATCAAACAAACAAACAAACAAATTAAATACACCACACCCCAAACACACACAATAGCCAAAACAAGACTCCGAACACACACACACACACACACACACACACACACACACACACACACGCACGCACGCACAAGACACACACACCCCCATACCAAAAACCTGCAATACAATTGTACAGAAGTCCACCTCAGATGTAGAATTCTGGTTAAGAGCCACCAGCAGAGCTGTCCTACTAATGTAAATGCAGTTCAGATGTAAGTGGCATTCTGCCACTTAACTTCTTGCAATTTTTTCTTTGAGTACGCCACTTAGAACGCTAATCTTTAAGCAAACTATAAATTTTACTATTTTGGAAATGAGACATGCAGCCTGAGCTAGTTTCCTTTAAAGTTTATTTGAATCGAAATGTGACATTCACATTAACTTATCAATAAAGACGACATACATCTCATGTTCCAAATGTAATGGGGTAGTTTATACAACAGTTAACTCAAAGCACTCTATAGTTACTTGGTCTGACCAGAGCGCCTTCTACCACTGCCAAATAAATAAAAAGTATGATCTAGTTATTCCATATACATCAAAATAGTTTCACGATAGGCTAATTAATCACAAACATAACTTTTCAGACATTACATAATTTCACACAGACTTGCTTACAGCTCTTGCCAAAGAAAACAGTAATTTGTATGAAATATAAATCTACACTTGAAGAGAGGTGACAGTGAGAAAACAAAAGAGGAAGAGGAGGGAAAGAACAGGGAAAAACATTATTACTACACAAAACTCCCCATATCATTTTATTACCCAATACACAGCAAAGCTTAAAAGCTGAAATATATGAATCAAATTAACTCAACAACGGAAAATAAATTTGGTGCTAATTTCTCTTTTTTAATGACATACTATTCCTTGAAATTATGTTTGATAGAAATTCAGAAATGCAAATCTGAATCACAACTTATTTTATGACACTTATTTGAGATCAGGAATCTCCTAGTAACAGTGAGTTTATTTATCATTTGGGATAGATCTAGTAATACTTACATTTCAGGAAAAGTCTCAGATTTACATTTCCAATTTGCCAATAAGTAAGTATGATATATTCAAAGTTCTTATTATAAACAAAAAAATCCAGATAAACTCTATTCTTTTCCTGGTAACATATTTTTAATCCCCCTTGTAAGTCCCTTTGATAATGCAGTTAAAACCTAAATGGCCACGGTGAAGTCTGTATTCCAGAAGCATTAATTGCAATGTCTCTAATACGCTACAGTAGTTACCAAAATATGTAAGCCATAATAGACATGCAAACATGGAGCTCTGCTCTGTGACCACACAGATCTATAAAACAGCTATGTATTAATACATATTTATACAGTGACCAGTTCCCTTTCTCCCATTAAAAAGGGTAGGGGAGATGTGGGGTGTTGGTAGAAGAGGGCATGATTCCAATTCTTAAGGACATGTGTTAAGGACATTTCTACTACTCTTACATTCAGTACCTTGGATCATGCAAAGAGAACAGCACCATTCTTTGGTGTGGGCTGGGAGACCCGAAAACGGCACACATTTGCCAGGTTTCAAGGCACTGTAGAATTTGTTTCACCATGTAAGTTGAGAGCAGACAAAAAAATATTTTTGTATGAGAAGAAACAGTATTTTCTTTAAAAGATGGAACACTTAAAATTCTGCTGGCATCTAAATACAGATTTCAGTTATTTAGACCAAACTTGTTTATCAAGACCATGAAAGTGCATACTGAAGAACAAAGAAAATACATTCTGAAGATTTTCCTTGAAAGTCAAGTTGTGAGTAGTTAATGACATTAGTGTACATATTCCTCTTAAACCCTTTTGAAATTTCATTATACCCAAAAAAAAAAATTTCCACTTATATCTGTAAGAGAACAGTTATCACTGCTGCTGTTAGGGAAAGTTAGACACCTTGTGGTAACTTCACAGTTTATCTTCTGCATACTAAATTCTTAGGGACAGCAACTCCTTTCCTTTTGGAGGTGAAATTAACAGGTTGTAGTTCTGCTGCTACTGACTACTAAACATGATGATACTCTTTTCCTTCTCCTCCTGTCCGTCAATGAAACAATAAAAACACAGTTAAAACACTCTCAGAAAGAACACCAAACTATAGCCTCTCCAGGTTCTGCTTTTGCAATGATGACAACAGTCCCTCCTCTCTGGGTGAGAGTAAGAAAGCATTATTACACACACCAGCAAAATGAACCTCACCCTGAAAGAGTCTGGAGTTTCTACTGTTAGAAAGACTCTCAGAAGGTCTCTCTTCAAATCCTGTATCAGTGAAAGCCCACACCACCTGCAGATTTATAATCCGTTAAATTATATCATTGCAATTTAATGAGTCTGTATTCACATGAACACATTTGTAAGTTTGACAGTTACTTAAGTTTAGTGTGCAAACTGTGATGGAAAAGACTAGCAAGAATTCATAACTTTGTTGAATGTTATATTCCATACCTCTTACCACATTAAATTAATGCAAAAACCCATCTCCAACTCTCTCACAGAACCTCAGGGAAGAAATTGTACTATAACCCCCACCCCCCCAAAAAAAAAAAAAAAATCAACATTAATTATCAGATGTTTCACACATTCACAATGTGAAATGTCTTACGGATGATAGGGGAAAGACAAAACAGATACAAATAGATATGTTTTCCTAAATACTCGATTTTTAATATATTGTTTACAGGAAAGGAAAAAAATTGTTAGCACCTTTCTTAAAATGACCCCTCCATTCATTCAGCTACATAAAGAGGAATTAAGGAGATGCTTTCATTTCATCTCAGTCAGAAAAGGTGATCATCTGACAATTATAGAATGGTAATGTTGGAAGGGACCTCAAACATCATCTAGTTCCAACCCCCTGCCATAGGCAGGGACACCTCCCACTAGTACAGGTCACTCAAGGCCTCATCCAACCTGGCCTTGAACCCCTCCAGGGAGGGAGCAGCCACAACCTCCCTGGGCAACCTGTGCCAGTGTCTCACCACCCTCACTGGAAAGAATTTCCTCCTGACATCTAGTCTAAATCTCCCCTCTGCCAGTTTAAACTCATTGCCCCTTGTCCTGTCATTCCAAGACCTTGTATACTTTATGTGTCTCCTCAGGCTACAAAAAAAAATTTGTAAGAATGTGTTTATTAAGTAAACATAAAACCTGTATGCACTGTATAACCCATTCAGTAAAATAGATAAAAATATTTGGTCTTGTGATTATGTGATATGAGGACTCCAGAAATTCCAGATTTCATTTTTGACCATGACAGTGGGAAAGGGAATTTCTCAGTGTCTCCAAAAAAAAGTTCCTTGGCCCAGAAATGATCCATCATTTGTTACTTAAATGGTAACACACAATCCCAGCATACAGAGTTTATGTGGAGAGAAGCACTCCAGTTTAGTTCATGCTACTGCAGCAAAATAGTGTTCCTGCATAGCAATGAATTCATACAATAGTCTTAAAGCCCACTAGACAAGTTTTTGAAAATACACTTGCCATGGAAAATAGTTTTTAAAACAGCACACCTTCCCATTGTATGAAAGAACCTTCTCCAAAATTCAGGTTATAAAAAAAAGTTTTGTCTACACATTTTCATTATGAAATCATAGAATCACAGAATTATAGAATGGTAAGGTTGGAAGCGACCTCAAAAATCATCTAGTTCCAACTCCCTAGACACCTAGGGGGTTGGACGGGCAGGGACACCTTCCACTAGAACAAGTTGCTCAAGGTCGCATCCAACCTAGCCTTGAACACCTCCAGGAAGGGAGCATCCACAACTTGCCTGAGCAACATGTTCCGGTGTTTCACCACCCTCACTGTAAAGAATTTATTCTTAACGTCCACTCTAAATCTCCCCTCTGCCAGTTTAAAACCATTACTCCTTGTCCTGTCATTAGAAGACCTTGTAAATAGTCCCGCCCCAGCCTTCCTGTAGGCCCCCTTCAGATACTGGAAGGCCACCACAAGGTCTTCTCGAAGCCTTCTCTTCTCCAGGTTGAAGAGCCCCAATTCTCATAGCATGTCCTCATAGCAGAGCTGCTCCAGCCCTCTGATCGTTTTCATGGCCCTCCTCTGGACCTGCTCCAACACTTCCATGTCCTCCTTGTGTTGGGGGCTCCAGAAATGTACACAGTACTCCAGATGGGGTCTCACAAGAGCAGAGTAAAGGGGGAGAATCACCTCCCGTGCCCTACTGGCCATGCTTCTCTTGATGCGGCCCAGGACTCAGTTGCTGTCTACGCTGTGCACGCACACNAATGTGCAACGTATTGAGTGGTTAAGTGCATTAGTATTTCTTTCTAAATATTCTACACATCTTCTAACAAGGAAAACAAAATGGAGTTTACAGGAAAGAACTGAAGTCTTGTGTATATTGTTTCGCTTCATGAACAGTTTTTACGCCTACATCTTTCCCAGTACTTTCTCACTTGTAGCTCTGCAAAAGGAACAGCTGGCCCAAGATGCAAACACACAACTGCTGACTAATCACTAGCAATCTAAATCACAAATCGAGTTACAATACTTAATGATGCTAGAAATTAAACAGCTGAACGAATTCTGTGAATGTGCAGGCTTAACTTACACCACATTGATCTAATATCACATTACTCTAAGTTCTCCAACTACGTATAAAAAATTGTATTGGTGCAATAAAACATACAAGATGGGTTTATAGCAGAACTGTTTTATAGCAAAATTAACAGGGAGGCAGGGGAAGGGATATGCATACACAGGTGCATACACTTAAGTTCTGCATGTAAGACAAATAAGGAGGCAACTGATGAAACTTTGTTCTGTTACAGTACCATTAGTTTTAATTCTGAGGACAAATAAAGCCAAGCACTTAAACTCATTTGCCACTTCTAGATTCTCAATTAAGTACATAAACATCTGATTGCAAGAAATGTATAAAGTGAGGCTGAAGTGTAAGTAAGACAAGATCAGCAAATGATTGTGCTTCAGTAGTAAATCTGAGGACAATGAATGTTTGGGAGGGGGGGGGACAGTGGTGAAGAAGGTGAGTGGGGAAGAGTTTCTGTCAACATTAACTTTCCTGGAAGACTGGTAGATCTGACAGTTAAGATAGAAGGGCGGTAGAAAAAAAAAAAAATCACTAAGAGGAGACTAAAGCTTACTGTAAAAGCAGGGAAGAGTAAGTTTATCACTAAAAACAAGCCCCAAAACAAGCCACTAACAAAATGACAAGATGTGTCTCTTGGATGTGTCTTTAAGTAACAGTTTAAAGCCAAGAAATTCTTAAAATAACATGTTATTCCCCTCGTACACACACAAAGTGGTAGAACATCTCTATTAGGAAAAGGTCTTACCCATAGTTATTACAACACCTTCCTGAAGAAGGTAAGCATATTTAAAAGTAGTAAAATGGGTGCTACCACTAATTAGTTATTCTTGCCTATTGTTTCTTTACTATTTATTAATCCTAAAAGTTGCATACTAGTCAGGAAGCAATGCAAGACTAATAGTAAAAGTATGGGTCTAGTTGTATTGTATTACTGTAGGAAGGAACCAAATAATCATTATAAACAAATAACCATTTATACATAACCATTTTTGTATAACACAAAGAAACAGATGATGTCAAATGTGAAATTACAGGACCAAGTGAATGTGTACCCTAATCCTGGACAGAAGACATTGCAGCAAAATCTTTCATACCAATAATCAAGTGCCTACAAACTGAATGCAAGAGTAAATGTAAAGCAACTTTTTATGAAAAAAATGCTCCAAGAACTCCAATACATGGACAGTATAATAAACAATGTCAGTTTCAATCAGCTATTTTCTTGACTTATTTCTCTTCCTGATTTTAGTTTGCTGTAGAAACTAAGCTCCAGTTTGGTTTGATTTTACTTTTTTAAATGAACAATTTTACAAGTTTAAATTCATACATTGAAATTATAATCCTATTAGTAAATGCAATAGATGGTTAAGCCATCTTATGAAGCTAAACCAGGTGAGTGCTCATTGCTAAATTCTGGCAAGCGATAAAGCTGGTACACTAAGATCCTGGTGGTGTCCATCTGAAGAAATTCAAGTCCCTTTCTTCTGCTGCCATCAGAAACAGATATAACCAGCATCTGTTTCCTTGGCCTACTGGAGTACAAATTTGCATGCCAGTTTTACGTCTCACCTCTTCCTTCTTCACTTTCTATCCATAAGGGGAGCCTGGCAGGTTTTGGTTTCCACCCAGTTTTACTATACTAACATTTGGAGTGACTCCAGCCTCTCCCTAGCTTTGTTGGATGTATCAGAGCACCTACTTTCTGACAACATATGCAGGTGTACCTATGAGTCATGTTTTCCAAATAATCCATTGAACAAAGATGCAGAGCATAATCAAACCACTGTTCAGATCAAAAAAGCTTCTTCCCGAACTTGAAGCTTATTTTGAGTACTGTGAGAGCTAATCTTCGGTTGCACTGTAGTAGCTATCAGATCTCCTGCATATGAGTTCTTGAAGAAACCAGATACAAGCTGAGACAAAGGGTTCTTCAGCAGTTGTGTAGATCTCTGTCTAACACGACCTCCCAAAGTAAGTTACAATGATAAAAATCCAAGAGCTTAGTCTTGTAGGAGAGCATTTGGACTTTTACCTTGAACCAAACCTTAACCTTAAATCAACAAACATCCCAATAGCAGCCGACTAATTTCTCTGAAACGTATATTGTGCAAGATGTTTTTTGACTGGTTGGGGTTTTTTTGTGTGTGTGGTCTGTCCTTTTTTTTAGGTTTGCTTGTGGTTTTTAAATAGAAAATTATAAAACAGTTTCCTGAGAATTACTTTGCTATCTCTAAAGCTCATGCACAGACAACTCAAGAACTTCAGAGAATAACCATCTAGGCGGAGGAGTAACGCAGAAATAGACAAGGAAGGAAGATGCATTTGAGCATTTCTGAAAGTCTGACCTGCAATCTGTTCTGCTGTCTGATTTTTTTCAGTGTAAACTGCAGCTGGCACATTTACTGGGAAAAGGCTCTATGGACTGCACTGAGTGAGAAATTAGTATCTACACAGATAGGCTCTGTCTTTCTAGAAGCACGTTCAACTGTAGCTTTATGGAGAGAGAAAGTAAGTACACAGCACAAGAAAGGAAAGTCCCTTAATCTTACCCTCTAGTACTATAACCTTATAAACCAGCAAGCTGTAGTGGATGCAGTGTCAAGAGCAGAGTGCTGCAACCACAGTCTTTTGAGATGCTGTCCCACTCATAAAGCTCAATCACGTTGGAGCCCAGGCTGAACAATCACCAGCAACACTTCAGGTAGCTAGGAATGTAGAGGTGCAGCCATTCACCACTACCACTGCCAAAACACAGACTAAGCAATAAAACATTTATCAAATACTGACTGGGAAACAGAGTCCTCCCATCCTATGTTCAAGATGCCCTTCCCATTCCTTAAGTGAACTGTGTGAGAAGCATACACCCCTACACCCCAAAGAATATAAAAGTCAAAGCAGGCTCAAATTAAAAAAAAAAAAAAAAAAAAAAAGGCAACCACAAAAACATTAACATCTGCAATGCCATCTCATTACTTCATTTCAGCCTGATAACATCTGAATATCAAGAAGTCAAGTGTTGGAAGTGGCAGTTTAAAGTTTAAAGATTCTTCATGGTGGGGGGAAGTCAGGATGAAATGGGACTTAAACACGAATTAATCAACAATGCTTGCAAAACCACCAAAATAATGGAAGAGTGAGCCTCCATTCCCCAGCATCGACGAATCATTACTTGCAACACTACAGCGTCCTAGACTAGAAAGACATACAGAACAACTAGTGTGGGAAATGGGGAGTGGAAACAATTTTTTACCATTGTTTACATCTGTGGTAAAGAAAGATGCATTTAATATTTATTGGCTGCATTTAATTGCAGATCTATAGAATAAAACATATTTTTAAAGTATCATTAGTCTATTAGCTACACAAAATCCCAGTATTGGATTGCCCCCATGCCACCTCTCCCAAGCAATACTTCACTTGATACTCATTCATCTCCAGGATTATCATATAACTACCAGTTTAAAGCCAGATCAATGTTTTTTCACTTCACTGAACAACCCAATCAATAGTAACAAGGACATTCTGCTGTCAAAAGCAAACTGCTGCTCATGCTGCTAGTCCCCCCTGGGCTTGGTGTTACAGAACCACGTTAGATAGATCCTACCATGCAGCACACAATGTGACACTGATCACTCTGTAGGCAGAGTGCAGGGTATTGATATCAAATAAACAGCTAAATCAACACAGCTAATTGCTTGCACCTTCAGAAAATAAAGCTGTAGTCATGACAAAGAAGTTTTAAGATTATTTGCACCTCCTACTAAGGAAACTAACCTGGTCTGATTCTTGGATTTATTACATATTCTTTTATTTCTTTTTCAGGAATGCAAAGCAAGTAAAGAATCTTACAACAAAGTAATCCGAGAGCATTTCTCTAATCACTACTAGATAAGCTTTCAAATTCTTCCTCTCAAGCACTGGAAAGCATGACACACTTTTTTTATAACTCTCCAATCTTTGGAGAGCTCTACAAATCATAAATAACACTGCACACTTTCAGACAAGAATTATGTTTTACGCTTCTACTACACAAGTTCTCAGAGGAAGGGGGAGCTACTTATGAGATTACCCCTGGAATCTCCTGTCTAAGAATACATGCCAAACCATGTAACCAAAGCAAAATCTATGCACTGATCTGTCTATTTTGTATTCAGACTGTCTGCAGTAAAAAAAAAGAAAAAAGAAAAAAAACCCCCACAAACCAAAAACCAAAAAAAACCAAACCAAAATGAACAACCCACATACACAAACAAACCACCACCAACACCACACACAAAAAAAAAAAAAAACAAAAACACCATACCCCAAAAAATTCCAACATAACCAAACAGAAGAGTTTACATTTGACTCCTGGATCATCTTTTAAAAAATAAAGTAATTCCTAGCTTTGTTACATTTTCCACTAAGATACACAAATAGGAAAATGTTTCTTGAAACCAATTTTGTGTGATTGAAGCGCGATAGGAGGTAAGAGGACAGAAAGGGCAGATACATCAAACCAAAGAAATGGAACTATTTTTCCTTACTGTCTGGCTATCCTAGCTGGCTAATTACACAGCTTATGCTAAGGGATAGAATATGCAAATGCTTTGTTTAAACAAGATGATGAAATCTGCATTTTTTGCTACAAAAGAAGAAAAAGAACACTCAGAGATTTCCTGTTTTATTTTAGGCTATGAAATATCTCTTTAACCACATGAGATTTTGAAAGTATTTAGTTTCATACTAACAAAGTTAGCTTAACCTAGAATATTGCACCTTCAAGAACAACTAATTTCCCAAAACACCGTATCTAGTGAATTCTGGCTTTGACTTGATTACCAATCTTGTATTTCCTTTACTACCTCTTCTCATCTCAAAATTCTCCACATCACATTCACATCTCAAATATTCTTACTCCTCCTTTCTATTTACCATGGGTCTCCAATTTACAAAGAAGGAACATAAGCCACACACAATCTAGTATCATATACCAATTACTTGACTACCGCCCATACCATTATCTGAAATACAACAGATGCCAATATAGCTGTTTCTCTTTTTCCTTTGGCAACGATGCTTTGAAGGTCTTTCCTTGTCACTCCCAATTTCTATAAAACCCACTTGTCACTTTTGGTTGAGAGCTGTTTTAAACTGGCCATTAAGTCAAACTTCACTGAAAAAAAGATAGGCAAAGTATAAAAGAAACTAGCACTGTTGAAGACACAAAGGAAATAGAAATTTCCCATCCACAATACTTCCTGTCAATCCACTACAACGGTGGATTTTTTTTTTTTTCCCCCCTCCCTGTCTAGTTTTACCGGGATACACTTTAAAAGAACCTCACGTAAGACAAAATGTGGACACATTGATTATACAGCTTAATTTTTCCTAGCATTAAGTCTACTGCAAAGACTTGCACCTACAAGTGTGTCTGATGTTACCCAGGAATTGCTAACTGGAGTTTGAGTCAGTGCATTTATCAATGGCAATTCCAGGCCTATTTTATTTGTTACTTTAATAAATTAAATCCATCTATTTTTAACTTTCCAAAATTGTCTCTCTGAAAATCCTTACTGGGACTCAGAGAGGCAAAAGCTTGACTTTGCTAAACAGTTTCATCTATCTTAAATTGATGCAAGCTCTTCTAACTTTAGTGAGGGCCAAACCACCATACACCACTTGAGAAATAGCTTTCTAACCTCCAAAAAGTTTTGGCAAGAGATGAGCTACAGTATGCTGATTACTAAGGCCCTGTCACATGAAAATGCTGGAAGGCATTTGAAGAAAGTAAGTATCTTCTGGAATCCCTTCTTTAACTATTATTTAAGACTATCATACAAAGCTTCTATTACAATTTATTTCATTTAAATTACTTCATCTGATTAAAATCTTTAAGCAGAGAGGAAGTTTTTTCACTACAATAAAAAGCAGTCCTGGCCAAAGAAAGGATCTGCCCATTAGCTGCACCATCTCCACAAAGACAGCAGCCTTATTAAATTACAACTGTTTGAACAAAGTCAAGCACTCAGGGTTTAATTCAAAATGTTTCCAGGTATAATGCTGTCAGGTCAACTTAAACAAGCCAACAGAGGCTTTGAGCTTGATTAAATATTAAAACGGAATCTTTCACATCTGTTTTTACCCAAGGATGAAATTACTGTACATCACTTCAACCAGCTCATTAATATACTAAACACATATCTTGCCTCAAAAGGTTACAGGAATAGCAATGCTTTTGGAGTGCCTGCAGTGAAACCTACACAACTCAGCTAGAAGTGAGGTCACTGCATACTTTAGCAGGATGTCAATATTTCTTTATAAATGTGAGAGGTATTAACTTAGATGTAGATACATTTTAAATTAAAAGATGGGAGCCTCCAGTGAAACTAAATCAGTTGCCTTTGATCTGAACCTTTTAATCACTCATCTCATTTTCTTTGATAGATAACTTGATAACAGACAGAACAGGAAGTTTGATCCAACAGTAATTATTTTTTCAAACTGGAGGGCTGTAATGTCCAACTAAAAATCTGCTTTCAAAAAAATTTGAACAGCTCAACTTTTAACTGAAACATAAAAAGGTCTATCAGGATTATCTCTTTCAACACTTATAATTTCTGATGATACTGTGATGCCACATTAGGGTAAGGGAGGGGAGAAGAGACTCCATTAGAGCATACAACTTCTCTGACAATGATAAATACACTGTATTAACTACTTCACATGACATCTGCTGCCCTTTAAGCACAACCAGAAAAACAGATACTCCTCCGGCATTATCTTTGCATGAGACAGGAGACATTAGTCTATTCATGTTTCCTGACTGCAATCCATAAAATGCACATAGACAAATGGAAGTCATCTATTTATAGCAACAGATATACAAGATGGGACTTGGAAAGTGAGAAATGGGAAGTGTTTTGCATCTAAACTATACTTACTTCAGATGAGAAAATGGTCTGTAAATCTGTAAAACTGAACCTAGAGATCTTATTTGAAAAATAAAATAAATTTAAATAAAGAAAAAAAAGTTTTGTAGTGAATTCACTAAACTTACTATGCAGACTTAAGAGTGCTCAGGGCGAGGGAGGAGCAAAAACAGCTCAAACACAGATGTTTGTACATAATAAATAGGAGAAATCCACTAAAAACACTCCCGAACATCCTAGCATGCATTTCACGTGCATAGTTCTTAAACTATACAGTTTAAGAACTGGTAGTTAATAAGGCATGAAACAATTTGCTTAAGACAAAATAAAATTCCAATACAACACAGCCTTGTACCATGCGCTAATCTACACTTGAACAATATAATCAACTAGATCAAGCTACGCTTAAAGTCAATAAATTCCTTTTTTGGCTGTTGACACAAAAACCTACTGGGAATTAAAGATTTGAGAAAATTAATCATCATAACGCTCTGGCTCAATGCACATCTATATTGGAATAATTTGGTCTTTAATTTACTTTATTTTTAGTTGAGTTTAAAGCAGTAAATTTGATAGAAGTGGTCCTCATTAAGGGAATCCAGTTCAAACTGCCTTTCATTAAGGCTGGTGTATTTGAACATAATAAAAAAAGATTAATTTCCTTTAAAACAATTGTGCATTATAAAGTAAACCTAACAAACCAAGACCAGTAATACATAACACAATAAAGGCATTTACATTTGATTTGAGCAAAAGTCAACATTTTAGTGATTTATCTGCTTTCAATCTATTTTCTTGGGGCACGAAGATACTCTTTTCTTACCAATTACAGAAACTCATATTGACAAATAGCAGGAAGACCACCGAAATAAAGTGTCTTAAAGTCCATGCTACTATGACACCCTCCCAGCTTCCAGTTCTAAAAGCTGCATTCAACTTCTAACAATTTCACTTAGCACTGGGGCTCCCAAACTTAACTGGCTAGGAATTCAACAACAGTAATACACGGTTTGTGCAAACCCAGTTTAGTAAACATTGCATCTATGAGCTGGGGAAATCTGTGCAATCACTTGACTGTACAAAGTGATGATTCAGTTAAGAGAACTATACCAACACTCTTCTGTACTCTAAAGTTGCAGCAACTCAGCAGAAGGTGGCAGTGATCAAAGTTGCAGATGGCAGGACACATTGAACAGTTCAGCATAGTGGGTGTGTCTCCAGCTTGAAGTCTTAACCCTCATTTCTTTCAGGACAGGGCAGAACAGTCACTGTGTATTATCACAAGCCCTGACACCTAAGTGATGCAATATGAAAACCTCTGGCAAAACAGAGATAATTAATACTAAAAACGTCCTTAAAGACATGCACAGTAACTCAATAATGTTAATTGCAGAGTAGGTTCATTTACCTTTCTACTCTGCTCTCCTTTAGGAGACAAGACAGGCAGTATACTTCATGTAAAAATGATTTCTTGCTCTCAGACAAAATCCTAGATCATCAGTGAACTGATGTTTCCAGTGAAGATTTGTACTTTCCCAGAAGTGTGCACACATCACCCGCTTCAGATGAAATCACATCAAAGATTTATTCCAAGAGGTGGAGAAGCTTTAATTTTCTCAAGACAAGGCTTGATTTTTGTGTCATCCTCCCTGCTTTCACTATGCATGGTTTATGTCTCCATGTTTATGTCTCCATGGATAAGGAATTGGCTGGATGGTCACATGCAGAGTGGTGATCAACAGCACAATGTCCACCTGGAAACCAGTGGCAAGTGGCATCGCTCAGGGGCCGGTGCTGGGACCAGTGCTGTTTAACATCTTTATCAGTGACATGGACAGAGGAATCAAGTGCACCCTTAGCAAGTCTGCAGATGACACCAAGCTGTGTGGCACAGCTGACATGCTAGAGGGCAGGGATTCCATCCAGAGGGACCTCGAGGGCCTGGACAGATGGGTAGAGTCCAAGGGGATGGCATTCAACAAATCCAAGTGCAGGGTGCTGCACTTTGGCCACAACAACCCCATGCAGAGCTACAGGCTGGGGTCGGAGTGGCTGGAGAGCAGCCAAACAGAAAGGGATCTGGGGGTGCTGATTGACACCCGCCTAAACATGAGCCAGCAGTGTGCCCAGGTGGCCAAGAAGGCCAATGGCATCCTGGCCTGCATCAGGAATAGTGTGGCCAGCAGGAGCAGGGNCACTTTTGGAAACAGAAACATGTTCCTATGTAATTTCTTGCCTTACTATGTACTACAGTATGATATTTACACCTCAACTGGGTTATAAATAGCAGTCACACATTAGACAGGGGTGAGAAGGAAGAGGGGAATAATCTAGCATGAAATACTAGCAATTAAAAAAGAAATCTGCATTCACTCTGATCCCTTATGAGAACTTTGGTAGTAGTTTTGAAAAAGGGGACATTCAAATTTATTTAGGCAGAGTAGCTTCAAACGACCTTCAGTTAGTACTAGATGGTGGCAAATAAATTATTCTGCATGATACACAAGCAGGACAAGATACAGGACACCAAAAGTAATAGAGAAAGGTGCTAGAAAACATGCCAGTGGGCAAAATCCCTTCAAAAGTACAACCTGATCCTTGCAGCTCTATAGGATAGTTTTCATCAGGAATAGTCTGAAAAGCAGTCCTATGCAACAACAAACTGCTTCTTCAAAGTCTAAGGGCAGATTCCACCTTCCAGCCTTACTCTCCTCCTTTAGCAGTAGTAACTAAAACAGAAAGGTCATCAGCTCCTCCAAATCATTTGCAAGTCAGCAGCAACAGCACTACGTATGTGGAGTGTAGAGTTCTGATTCTCATAAACTCAGAAGATATGTGATAAAGGATGACTGTCAACAAGCCAGGATAGCAGGAGAAAGTCTTTTGGCAGTAGATTAAGCTTGGAATTTGAAGCCCTGAAAGTGGATCCAAATAAAAAGGACCCACTCTGGAAGAAATACACCAATCTCTCAAGGCTTCATTTTACAGTGGGGAAAATTCAGTACATGCAAATCTTTATTGTAAACATAAATTTGAAGGTGAAGGAGAAGCAACAGTTGGTGTGCTGATAATCAGAGCTGGTTGTTTCCGATCTTTACACATCACCCAAAGATTCCAGTGAAGTCTGACAGATATGCACTGTAACAACGACAAGTCCAAGTTCTCACACAGTGTGTAGAAAGCATCAGCCAATTCTCTATTACTTCAACCAGCAGAATACTTAAGGTGTGAAGTTGTCTTTACCTGGGACAAGTTATGAATCCTAGACTGTGAAAAAAAGGAATGGACACAACTAGTTTGTCTTTCTCATAAGATTTAAAACTCCATAAGGCTTAGTCTGGTATACCGTTGTGGCTCCAAGTTCTGACCTGGGATTCAATTATCTCATCCTTGCCCATCTCCAAAAAACAGACACTATGACAGAGTTCTTTAAGTGATGTTCAAGTGACCACCACTTTTCCTTAGTGTGCTTTTACAGAATGTGTGGTAGTGCAAATACCATTCCTGAAGTTCTTATGACAAAAAAGAATTCATGAACCATGAATGGTAGTTTTTTCCTTCCATCCTCACTAAACCTTGCATCCTATTTTTGTTTTAAAAAAACAACCATCAAAAGCTGTCAGTCCTCATAAGATGGCAAAGTTAGTAAATCACTGTATAAATAAAAGTGACGACAGTAAAATGTATATATTTATATATCAAGTATGTGTGTGAGTATATAAGATATGTGTAAAAATAGAGTGCCCCGAGGCACACAGAAACCACTTACCAGAAGAAAAAAACAAACAAACAAACAAACAAAACCACACCAAACCAACCACCACCTCTTCCCTGGAAGCTGTTTAATTGCATCAACTCCTGAATTGCTACTCCTAAGCAACATTAGAATGTAAAATTACACTCCTACAGTTTTCTCCTCTTGAGATTTACAGTTAAATTATAAGAAAAATACTTCCTGGTTAAATTGGACAGATAATGCAATACAGCTTTTATCAAACCATTAAATATGTTATAATACACAAGCCTCTAGCCCTAAGAGACTTCCTTCTTCAGGTGCTGGCAGTTTATAAATGATCTCATTTGTAGTATAGAAAAAGCTTCATAATTAGTACCTAGTTTATCATTAAAACCTTGCATTCACTGTATGATGTCACAGACTAATGAGTCTGGCTCTCATTTACACACTCTCTTTTCTGGCATCTCAGTACAGTTGATCCCATTATTTCCTGTATAATTGACCAACTCCAACAGCTGCAATTCTTCTCTTGTAAATACAGAATGTATTGCCCAAGACAGGATCATAGTTATCACTCTTAAAGTAATTTCACATTACATACAGTTTCAGTTTGACAAAGCCTAAGATGCTTTGCCCTGCAGCCAGCTTAAGTTTGATTTTAAAACCACTGTATGTAATTACATTTAAACCACAGCATTACTTAGAGTCCCACATTCATTGACTGGTAGAGTTTTTACTGCAATATATTAGACTCATTACTTAGAGACTGAAAAGCAGCTCAAGGTTCATTTACCTCTGGTACTAGAAATTAAGACATTTATTTTCGATTACAGCAGTGAGTAAGACATGCAGATAGAAGTTCAGCAGATCCGACCATGCCAGATACCCGCCTGGACTAATGGTGAGCAGGAAGTGTCCTAGCTGACTCAAATCTCATTCAGTGACCAACACACTAAATAATCCTGAATTCCCCTGGGAAAATTTGGCATTCATGTTCTTAGAAATTCTTCTACCCAAACAACTTAAAATGCCAAATCCCTGTAGCATAGACCTAGAAGACAAATTGAGTACTTAACTGAATTGTACATTACGAGAGCTGTGAAATATCCTAAGGCATTTTCACCTACTTCCACAAAATCTTTATCTCCAAGAACAAGATCCACAAAAATGTCTGTATCTTGTTTAGCCAAGAAGTCCTTTCTTATTTGGCTTCAAGAGATTTCATGGTTTTCAATGAACTGAAGGAGACTGCATTTGTATAAAAGACGGGATTCAAACAGCCTTACTACACTGTCTAGGACGCTTTATCGCTACGAAGCCAAAAGAAAATTTAGAAAAGCATGTTTCATCACTAACACTTTGCATGCTGTCATGCATACACACAAAAGACAACACTCATAAGAAAGGTAGTATTTTTTCCCTGTCTCACTTCCACCCTTCCACCCTTTTTATCATGAAAGTAAACGTCATGGGTTTAGCCAGCTGAATTTGCTGCTAAGTATTCAATACCATGCTGACGTTATGCCAGCTTTAAAACAATGCTGGCTGGAGCCAGGTATCATAAAGAGGAAGTTCTTCACAGTGAGAGTGGTAAAATACTTGAACAGGTTGCCCAGAGGTATGGTTGAGGTTCCATGCATGGAGACATTCAAGGTCAGACTTGATGCGGCCCTGGGCAGCCTGATCTAGTGGGAAGTGCATCTGCTCACTCCAGATGAACTTTTGAGGGTCCCTTTAAACCCAATACAATCTGTGAATCATGGGAGTTGTAGCTTGGATTGGAAGCCGAGAAGCTTTCTGTTTCTAGTTCTAGGACACTGGCTTCTTCCGCTTGGCTGGCAGTGGACTTGAGGGGTTGGCGGGGGGGGGTCTTTTTATGGCTGGCTTGTTTCTGCTGCACCCACAGAGCTTTTTCTTTGTTTCTCACTGTCACTCCTGAACTGTGTAGGAGGAACTTGCTTTTTAGAGCAGGCTGTCTTAAACCACGACAATAACACTTCTTTTATAGTATCTTCCCATTGCTTGGAATGTAAAGAACAACACTTGTTAACTGCATAATACAGCTTTTTGTTACAGACTTCAGGGGTTCGTTCATACTGTTTTCACGTCAGGTATATTCAGGATGGCTTGGAATTTCAGACAGTTTAAAGTATTTTACTTTGTATTATTAGGAGCAACAACGTTAAGAAAAAAAATAAAGAGAGAGAGAGAGAGAGAGAGAGAGAGCAAAAAAGCTGCTTCCTGTGAGGAGGCAAAAGACTTTGCCTTTTAGTTGTTGCACATTTAACATAGTCACTTGCCAACCCTGACAGCCAGCACAGAAAAACCTGCTAGCACTCAGGACATTTTCCTCCAGAGAGAATGTATTTTATCAAGGGTAACACACTAGCCAAATGCTTCCAGAAGTTTTCACAGGTAGATGCCTATCAGCACTGATGACAACTGAAAAGGCATCTCAAGCATCTGGTGGTATGGTTGCCTTGTCTGATGCATCATTCAAATGAAGCTATATAATCCATAGAGAAAAAGACCTGCCTGTCCCTTCCCAGGCTTTGGAAACTTAAGCACTGCCTTAAATCTGCATTTTCTAGTCAGTTCTACTCCAGTCAAGAAACGCATATATTGTCATTAGGGCCTCAAGCCAGCTGTTTTTTAAGCTGTGTGAACTGATGCTGGAAGGCAGGTAGGTGGATGGAAGAAGCTGATGGCAGCAAAATAGAAGGTGAGAAAGTTTTTTGTCCACTCTTGTAGACAAGCAGTCCAACACTTATCATGCATGTTTTCCATTTCCCCAAATTACTGCAAGCTTAAAATATTTAATTCTGTGGAAGAACATAATAAAGATTATGACATGACAGGAAACAGCATGCTGTATCCTACACCACAATGGTAAACTTGCATCACAGCTGGCTTTTTATTTCCTCTAATTATGAGTGGTGAAACCACAAAACTTATGTTAAGATCTTATCAGTTAAGGTTCCCTCACGGGGAAAGTTCAGAGAAAGGCTGCACAAAGAAGTGAACACAAACTCGAAAGGAAAGGATGATAACTGTCCTTGACACAGTACCCGGATACCTCCTCTCACTTTCACTATTGGTATTAGTGACTTCCAAAGTATCACTCTGGAGAAACATTCAATATCACTACAAAAGTAACAAACCTTCACAGCATATTGTTTTCACTGATGGTCATAGCACCTCAGAAGTAGAGTCTGAATATAAACTAGTAATTTGGGCAAAAGACCCTAATAATTTAGTTTAATTGCAAATACAGCAAACAGGTTTTGTACACTGTCTTCCACTTCCATAACAGGAAGCTTTTAGTATCTCCATGAAAGTTGCTTTTTCTCAAGTTGCAAGTAAATGTGAACCTCGCTTTCTTGTACTAATACTTTTGAAACTCATAACAAGACTGGCATTTTTATGTCTATAGAGAAGTCAACGTATTAACAGACTACAGGAGAAACACACATTCATATAGCTCTTCCCATGCAATAGCTGCTGTCTGCATTTGAAATGCAATTTTAAGTCATGTTAGCCTGTAGCTATTTGGCTTCTATCAAAACATTTATCATTATACCTTTGCTAGCATCACCACAATTAAGAATTTAATTGTCCTATCTCCAACAGTCTAACAGCCTAATTTTAATAAAAAGTAATAGTAAGGTAAAAAAAAAAATTCCTGTAGTACCTCCTCCTGGTGAAACTACCTACAAGAAAACTGTCAAAATTTAATATTACGAAGACAGGATTTTTTCCTCTTATTCCACCATTTTGCAGTGTTTCATTAGAAGTTACACAAAAGCAAGCACTCTTTAGTACAGGACTTAAAAAGACCTGAAGGAAATGGGATTGCTAGGTCACACAATTGTGTAGAACTCCCCAACTTGTAAGAAGTACAGGTAATACTTATTGGTGCTACTTTTGGCCACATTGTAGTACTGGCAAGAAACAACAACCAAGGCTGTGCCATAAGCTGTCATTTTGAACTCTGATACCTTTGAAGTTATTAGGTAGCCTGCATATATTCATCCTCATTTCTCATTGCTTGAGCCATTGTATTTTGGTCTTGACTGCCTAGAGAAAGTATCAATAACTAGTCTACCTTGGTCATTCCATATATTCTAGGAATGACAGCCAAGATACTAAAAATTTTATTTTCATACATACTATTATGCAATGGTTTTAACATTGGAGAAATCACACAGATGCCAAACTGACTATTTTTAAAAGCTTTTTCTCTTCAACAGTATAGCAGATTTTTATACCCTATGAACATTGTTTCCTTTCAAAACATGGACTGGTTCACAAAAGAAACTTGTTAGATATTTAGTAGAAGTCAAGAGGAATGTTTGGAAATACACTGGAGATATATGTCAACATTTCAGTAAGACAGAAGGGAATGGGGGGAAAAAAAAAAAATCTAAATCTCTTCTGTTTGAGAAGCTGTTTCAAACATCTATGATAGAATGTATTTCATGAAAGTGCTAACACTGTATTCAGAAATGGAAACTAATTTAATTATTAGGGAAAAAAAATACTGGATCTAATCAAACAAATATAAAGCTGCTTCCTTTCCCCCCCCCCCCCCCAAATTTATAATATGTATCACTCTACTGTGGTGCTTTTACAGCAGGGAAAACATTCCAGCTCCTAAGCTTCATGCAAAGATTCTTCAGAGTATCACATGCCCATTTTACAATATTTCTATGTAACAAACAAAATGTGTTCAACTGAAAAAACAGATTTCTAAATTGGGTACTTCAAATACTGATTTTTAATCAGCGTTTAAATTATAATCCTGACATCAAAACAGACTTTTGGTTTTTGAACAATGTAATTTCAAACAAAACAGACGAATAATATCTCTTTAAACTGCATGGAAGATAGGACACTATGGGCAGAAATCTAATCAGAATATATTATTTGGATTCAGAGTTGGGAAGAACTTTAAGAACCCATTAAAACACTATATACTTGACCAAAAGTAAAAAATGTCCTTTTAAAAATCCCCTTACACCTTCAAGAATAAAGGAAGATAAACTTAAAACATATACTGTAATACCGAACACAGTTACTTCTAACTGATTTCTAAATTTCACTCAGAAGACCATAATAGCTTACAAAAGTGTCTCTCTAGAAGATCCCTTATTAGTTTTTGGGGGGTTTTTTTATTACTATTTTATGGAAGACAGTATATTACACTCCCTTCTATGCAACACGGTATGCAAAAGTATACTCCTTTATTACAGTTCCTGCAACAATATCCTGTTCTAATTATTTTTTATCCACTGCTTCAAAAATAACAGAATTACTCTCAAATAAACCCACCTTTTGGATCCTTACAAAACGTATTTTATTGGACAAAACCACACTGTCCTGAAAACCTTAACTCTCCTTTTTTTTCCTTTTTTTTTTTTTAATGTCTATAAAACCCTGTTTAACAAACCAGAAGTGCTTTTGCTTTCTGCAATCCAAATTATTAAATCTTTACCTGGGGAATACACAAATTTCTTCCCCAATCATACCTTTCTAAAATCATTCCAGAAACTAAGTATTTTATTTAAATCTTGAAAACAATCTTTATTAAAAGCAGCCTAATTGAAAACCTAGGTCTGCCTATTTGTTTTCAAAAGAGCAGAGAAACAAGGAGATTACAAGCAAGTTTTAATGTGACAGTGAACTATTATCTTTAAATATATCCTCCAATAGATGAAGTGCACATTCACAAGTGCAATCCAAAATAAACATGTATTTATGAACTTCATAATCATTGAATTGCTTAAACTGTTTTTTGAGGGGATTCTCATCAATAAGCTATGAACTAGTTTTAAATTCTGTTTGTCACATATGCTAGTATCAAATCAGCCTTCCTACACGGAGAAAAAACAAGCAAGCATATTAAACAAAAAAACACCTAACAACAACACCCCACACACACTCCAAATCAACAAAACACAACCCAAAACTAGCTATGTAAAAAGTAGACAGAAATAGGAGTTACATCCCTTTGCACCAGTTTAAGAAAGGCAGATGGAGAAAATCGGGAGGGAGGAAAAAACAACGGCTCTTTTGTAACCTCTTTCTGACCTGCTTCCAAAGCTTTAAAATATCAGTAAGCACGTGGTGACAACCAAGTTAGAAAATACAGTTTATTCAAAACGTTTAAAGTACTGTCTTATTGGATTGCCTTGATTACTAACACACTGAAGACAAATAAAAAGACTTCTTGCAGTGGTCCAAAGCTCAGTACCTGCAATAGGACTAAATACACTTTAGCATAATCTTTGTATTCACTAAATCCAGAATTCAACAGTAGAGCAGCTGCTCAGTGCCTGGTCTGCAGAACTCAATGAACGACAAAAGGTTACCTTAATTCAATGAGATAATCAGCACACATTTACCCACTACCAAGAGTTTTCCAACCATCTGCAAAGCGGTAGAGCTAACTGCCTATAAAACAACTGGTAGCATGCTGACATCTCCTCACATCCCTCACGTCAATGAAAATTTCTCTCTTAGCAACAGCTATAAAGAAGCTGAACTTCCAGAAATATTTTAGATGCATCACGAACCAACAACTTCACTATGATTTTGACTGCTACTGATCCATTAACAGATGTCTACTCTAATTGATAAAAATCTATTAAATAGGTATGGGGAAAAAAAGGCAAGTTGACATGGCTTAAGAAAGCACTAACAATGGAAGTCATTATAGCTGTGCACATGAATGACAAAAGCTAACCTTATTTAAAAGCTGCTGACCTCTCAATGGTATCAGTAACAGCAAAGTAAACAAAATGCATGTGACATGGGGAGAGGAAGAGATTTGCTATTGAGGCTGTTGCTAAAAATTTAAAGGTAAGGCAAGTCTGCTAAAATCGAAGATAAGTATTTCTGAGAGGAAAAGCAAATTAAGTGATTCAAGGTTCAAACGACTCCAGCTACTATTTTAGGATTCCCTCCCCTACTAATAGAGGCATGAAAAAGTTACTTTTGTTCTCTCCTCCAATTAAGAACACTAAAGATAGTTATAACTCAACTAACTCAAAATAAAGGCATCAAGCTTTACAAGTAAATTTCATATAATACTTTTTTTTTTTTTAATTCACAGGTTTTAATGAAACTCACTTGTAACAGCAAAGTATCAAGCAAATTATAATTTTGCCACCAGAAAGAGATCAGGAAAGAGAAAAGGTTTGTCCTCAGCTATACTAGTAGCTCTTCTTTAGAAATCAGCTCTTTCAGAGGTCTCTTCAAAATACATCCAAATACAATATAAGAAAGAAACAATATCAC
Organism: Ramphastos sulfuratus; assembly: GCA_013399055.1. Lineage (NCBI taxonomy): Eukaryota > Metazoa > Chordata > Aves > Piciformes > Ramphastidae > Ramphastos > Ramphastos sulfuratus. The sequence goes on from WBNM01001962.1 coordinate 32,560, forward strand.
ATCTTAAGATTCAGTTTTGGTACATTTTTGGCAGTTCTGTTTAAAACCAGATACAGAAAATTAAATATGACATGTTCCACAATGAAGGACGAACCTCCAGCACTTTTTGGGGTTTTTTTGTTTTCTTAGGGAGAAAAGAGCTGCCAGCTGTCAAAGTAATTTTCTCAAAGTCAAGTCCAGCAGGTTTATTAACATAAAAATGTATTTTCACATTCCTACTTCTTAAATAATTTTCCACGAGTGTAAAGCAGAAGGACTAGCTAAAGCCAAGGGTATTTTACTTTTTTGAACAACTACTGCATTCTGGTTTATCCAGCATAAAATATCTTTGTATTTTAATCACAAGAGTTAAATGCATAGATGTAAAAAGGAGGAATTGGGTTTTTACAATAGAAGCTGTCTCCATTACAAATGCAGTAGTTAAAATTTGTTTTAAGAACATTTAGAACCATTAAAAGACATAAATAAGAATAATTTCCTCCCACAGGAATATGACAGACAAGTACATCAAGTGACCCAAGAAGAGAAATTCTTTAAAATGGCCACGGAAGGACAAGTCACTGGTTTCTAAGACAGCATGAACTTTTTTCATGTAGTTAAATGCACGCATAGATATAAGCACAGCAACAGACCAGTCTGCACACACATAGCACATGCTACTCATCTAAGAATCTACCCTGTGAATGTTTCTCACTAGTAATTCCCTGATCAGTTTATCTACAATTTTATTAGAACTGCAGAAAACATCTGTAACATCTGCATGAAAGCTTATTTCACTAAATTGGCAGAATATCTGTCAAACATATTAAAATAAATAGAAATGGGGTTTACGGTGTAATTGTCCAATACTGAAGCAGCATTAATAATTGTAAAACAGCATTAGCATTTTTTTTTTAATCAAGGGTAACACATTAGCCAAATGCCTCCAGAAGTTTTCACAGGTAGATTCCTATCAGTACTGATGACAGTTGAAAAGGCATCTCAAGCATCTGGTGGTATGGTTGCCTTGTCTGATGCATCATTCAAGAAGAAGCTGATGGCAGCAAAATAGAAGGTGAGAAAGTTTTTTGTCCACTCTTGTAGACAAGCAGTCCAACACTTATCATGCATGTTTCCCATTTCCCCAAATTACTGCAAGCTTAAAATATTTAATTCTGTGGAAGAACATAATAAAGATTATGACATGACAGGAAACAGTATGCTGTATCCTACACCACAATGGTAAACTTGCATCACAGCTGGCTTTTTATTTCCCCTAATTAGGAGTGGTGAAACCACACCAGTGACATTGTTTTCACAACAGTATAAAGAGGGAAAGTTCAGAAATACGGACAGTTCAAGGCAAAGCAAGAATATTCCGATCAGAAACACTATGTTTATGTAATAAGCAATGGCATTATATAGAAGACTTTATGTGTACATTTATAAACTGATAGTGAAAATACTTACTTGTAGATGTCAACGCACTATCATGTTCCTCTACCACTAATATATTCTTACTAACCTGACTTCTACAGTAGATATATTAGTGCTTAGAGAAAAAAAAAGTAAGAATTGAAAGCCAAGTACCCTTCAAATTTGGAACAGCAATCTTTTTAAGACTAATAGTTAGTAAACAAGTTCTATGAAGTTCGGCAATTATAATAAGAATTACTTTGGTCTTGAGAAGTTTTTTAGGCTCAAACACTGCATTTTTCATCACTCTCCAACCGTATTTTTGTATAACCCCTTCACTAACTACTGCTTATTATCCACTAATCCTAAGCACTTTAAAGAATTCCACAGTACTTGCAAGTTAGGCATTACTCACATTTTTACGTATCTATATTAAGAACCACAGTTCTCCAAGCACCACCAGATAAAGCATACACACGACATAATGGTGAAACTTCAATAAAGCCTAACAAGGCTTCACAACCAGCCTTCTAGGTCTAGTACAAAAAAGATAGAAATCTGACAACTTCTAAGGTCTTCTTTTTCCAGATTTCAGTAAGTCCCAAGAAAGCAGGTATTAAGATGATCATCATTCTTATGAAAGAAACTTCAACAACAAAACCCAAAACTAAACACACTCTGAATTCTCCAGCAACAGGGATGAAATTTCCATCTCTCAAAAACTTCTTTACATTTTGGCTACTTTATGCAGTTGTCTGCAAATCATCATCATACACACGCATAAAGTAGCTACATTTTTTATTAGGCAACATTAAGAGGAAGCAGGCAAACTTTCAGTCCAAGTTGAAATAGAGTGCTTCAGGCTGGGAGAGACCTCTGAAGCATATTCCCTGACATACCACTTCAGATGAGAATCAAATGTTCCCTCAGGACCTCACCTAGTCAAGTTCTGACCACTTCTGATGATGTAAATTCCACAATCACTCCGAGTGTCTGTTCCATGTCTCTCCATGCTTATTGTAATGGATTTTCTTATCTAACCTGGAATTTCCCGTGCTGCAATTTGTGTCCATTACTTCTCATCCTTTTCTCATCTCAGAAACAGTAGTGTCCATCTTCACTGTAAGAAGTGATATTATATAACCACTTAATAGTGTCAAAACAGGTGTTTTAAAGCAGTGCCACAAAAAAAAAAAAATGAACACATCTATGATAACTTTATCTTGACTGCATTCTTTTCAACTGTTACTTGTAACTACATATTCATTACTTAAGAACTCTGTGTACCAAATTTCTGAAACACGGTGCCACTGACATCTGTCTTCTCAAGCCAAGCACAAACACTGCTAGTTAATGTTGCCATGGACACATGGATATTACATAAAAATTAATTCCTAAAACAAAAGTCAGTCATTTTCACCATTTATTAAAAACAACAACAAAGTATAAAGATGTGAAATTGAAACCAGCTTCTAAACATTGCTGGTGATGAAATTAAATGCTGGAAAGCATGTGGAAAATATGGCAAACTTATCACTACTTATGCTAGTCTCCACTTTTAAGGATTCTTCCTAGATGAGAAAACATCAGCCATGCCTTCCAAACAACTTCACTGAGATCATACACAGTTTCTCCTGTGCCAGAGACCTGCTTGTAATTAAGAACAGAAGTCTAAAGCCTACTCCACCTAGTACTGTTTTAGTTCTAACTGAGAGGCTGCAGCACCACAAACAAAAGGGAAGACAAACGCAACTCTGCTTCTCCAGACTCAAAGTGCTTGAAAAAACAGAAATTCCTGCACTATTATGAAGAGACAAGACCAAAGTTTGACAGTTCACAAGTCTGCAGTTTCCCTTCCCCTCAGGACTTTTTCCTTACGTAGCATCTTCTCTATAGCACAATCCCAAGTCACAATAATCAGCATAAACCAAGAGCTAAATACAACAGCCCTAGAGTTGCCTTCGCAGACATCCCTTTAACATTTCACACCATGCATATTGTAAAATACGCCTGTCCATACCTGCAAATTCAAAACTTGAAGCTTTTCTGCAATAACCTGAAGAGGCGGGGAAAACAGCAAACAAAATGCACCACAGTAAAATCTAAGTGACACCAATTATCACTGCCCTTAGTGAGGAGGAATATAAGCAGACAGGGGAAAACAACAAGGAATCACACAGCAGTGATTTTGCAAGTGAAGGAAATCATACTAATTTAAAAGTAGTTTATCAGCTAATCACAAACAACAGTGATGGATCTGTCAGCTAAGTGATACCAGATTTGATGTGCATCTTAAAAATTCTACAGGCACAATCTGTACCCAATACTGTTGTTCTTTCCATTTGGATCCAGAAAGGTCTGGTGTCCTGACTTTAAACAGGTCTTCACAATCACTGCAACTATGAGTGTGTTCTTCTATCCAGTCAAGTATAGTCCTGAATACAGAGAAGAGAGTTGCCTCCTGAAAGAAGTGTAAGACCATAAATGGACTCAAAGTTGTAAAGAAAACTTTTTACTCAGATTAACTCTTTTCTCAATGCTAGCTTGAAATTCTTTCCAAAGTGATAATTGTTTACCATTTCCAACTACCGAACTGGAAAACTACTCTTGACTAGCAGTTGATCTACTCTTGGAGATCTTTCTCCAAGGGAAATTAAATAAATAACTAACCTGTCAAAAAAGCAGACAACTTCAACTACAAGTTACCAATGTTTTTCATTTCTTGTTTTATAAAAATACACTCCTGCAACAATGAATAACATGGAATTATCACACTTCAACTGCCACAGAAAATAACTCAAGATTCAAGACAGTCACTATCACTGAACATAGAAGAAAGACACTTAAGATAGGTAAAGGATACAGTACTGAGAATTTACACGAGGTAATTCTCCTTGTATCTAAAGCAGAATCCTGGCATTTCTACATTCTAGAGGGAATCCTGACAAAGGAGATACTCCTGTACTGCATAGTTGAAGAAAAATCAATCTTGAAAAAAAAAATGCAGAGAGTAAAACCTCTAATTGTAGTTAAGGAATCAAACATTACTTTCAGTTAAGCCAGAAGAATTCACATAAAATAACATAGATGAACAAATATAAGAAGAACAACTGCTGGAACTACGCAGCACTTCTCTAAATCATTGCTGTCAGTTTCAATACAGGACTCGCTGCAGTACATCACACCAATTAAATTTGAAGGGAAACTACCAAGCAAATCAAATTTTAGCAAGCCTTAGGATTAAACAGCGTGCAGTGTAATGTTTGGGATCAGTCTTTACAGCAAACGAGAACCACTAGAATTTCATGCAGAACTACGCTCCAAAACATCCAACATGGGGGAAAAAAAGATGAGTACGGTCTTCCCTTATGGTTCTATAGGAAATTACAAAGAGGTTACCTGTTTGCAGAACCTGAAGTCACTGACATCTGAAATTGGAACCCAAATCTCCTTGTCCCACCTCATGAAGAAGCAATCTAAGTTAGGAAATAGCAGTTTCTAATTTATCTCCCAACATCTAATTCAAAATAACTTTTAAAAACACGCTGCTTGGTTTGATCCAAACGTCATGGCTCATGAAATACAAAAAGAGCCCAATATATTGATCTACAGTGGTATGTGCTGCTTCTTCACAATATGGGACAATAAGACTTCTCTTCTTCAGTATTAAATGCTCAAAAGATAGAGCTAAGTCATTCTTCCGGTATCTCAACTGTTAATAGAGTTCCATTTTTAAGTGTTCATTTGGTTTGTGCACAAAGTTCATACTTTCAGTACTTCAGAAACTACTGAGATAGAAGCTACTGAAACAGTAGCGAAATGAGAGTAGCACCACACAGTCGTCCTACAACTTCAAGGACAAGAGCTACACACACTAATACAGTCCACCATTCCACTTGATAGAGGTATCTTACAAACTGAATTAAATGAGAAGCACTAATAGGGTTTGTGTTTGCCAAGTTATGCTAACATTCCTCAAGTTTCTGTCACCATGATAAAGTTACAAGGCAAAAGAGTGTTTGATGGATTGACAAAGTTCGAATCTAGATTTCATTTTTCTCTTTTCATATCTGTCTACAGTCTCTTCAACTGTAGCACTGCAGACACTTTCTTATAAAAACCTCACCTTCACAGCGTTTTGGTGCTCAGATTGACCCTTAAGAACACAGACTCCATGTAAAGCCAGCTCCCAGGTTAGACATTTTGAATATCCCCTTAACATCTAAATCTGTTAAGATATATTGTATAGTTCTACCTTTCTGCCTAACTTTTCTGTTTCTGCTCAGTGGAAACTCTAGAGGACAGGAGGAACAAGGTACAGCAAGCAAAAGTCTCAGCCAAAAGTTTTGCTGCCTACCCACAGGAAGATGAAAAACTGAGCAAGGAAGAGACTGGATGCCAAAAAAGCAATTTTCTGTAGATTGGCCCTTTGCCTGAAAGGCAGAAGGAGGATCACCCAGTGTCTATAATGACACAAGCTACACACCAGAAAGCTGAAATTCAACCCATGCCAAGTTACACTTTGAAAAACTAAATGTATGTAGTCCAGTTTAAACAAAATTAGATGGGAAGTTGAGAGTATGAAAAATTAATAAAACAAGTTTGGTCCTGCACAAAAGTCATCTTAGAAAACAAATTGAAAGTGAAAAGGAGATTAATAAAAAATTTCATGCCAAGAATCAGATGGCAACAACCATTAATACAGTTGCTGTGCTATTCAAGAGAATGTTCAAGCAAACCAAGGAAATACTAGTAATTATTCTGAACATAGTGATGATGTGACCACTGAGATACATTATGCATTCTCACAGTCCACTGAAAATATTACAATGGCTGTTTTACCTCTTCACCTTAAGGCTGGATTTATCCTTTTAAATTGTATTAAAAAATAAGTAAATGAAGAGCTGTCTCCAGCCTACAAACATCTGTTTCTTTGGGTTTACAAAAAAACAATGTTTGTACTCAGGAGATGGCTAACTACTAAGACCTAGAAGGCTTCATTCATGTGGTTCCCAAACTGCAGAAACCTTACACTGCTGCTTGTCCAAGCAACAACAAAAACAAGGAATGTCACAGAGGTGTGCATATTCACAGAAAACAACACAAATATTCCCATTGTACAGTTAATATCATTAAAGATAAATTAAACTCTCATTTTAAAACTAATTATAACTTTAAAATACTACTTTACTTCCACATTTCCAGAACTGTATTTTAATGCATTAAAGGCTTATCTAAAAGTATCACTCAATGTGTTCAGGTTTATTTTCCTCTCTCTGTTCACACCCTTTCCTGTGATGTTATGAGTTTTCACCTAGTATTTTCTGATTAACAATACTCAGACAGACCTTTTCAGAAGATGTTGGGTAAAAGATGATGCGATGCACAAGACAGAAGTTATCTATTGAACATAAGGAAGAAAACATAAGAGCAGTTAAATTGTTAAAACTGTTGGAGCAGGTCCAGAGGAGGGCCACAAAGATGATCAGAGGGCTGGAGCAGCTCTGCTATGAGCCAGGCTGAGAGAGTCGGGGCTCTTCAGCCTGCAGAAGAGTAGGCTGAAGAGGAGACCTTACAGCAGCCTTCCAGTATCTGAAGGGGGCCTACAGGAAGGATGGGGAGGGATTATTTACAAGGTCTTGCAATGACAGGACAAGGGGCATCTACCTTAAAGTAACCACCAGATATCTGGGATAGTTAGGCTGTCCTTTCCAAATACAATTTATACTACTCATTACACGTCATATGATGTACAGCCTAGACACCATATAGCTGCCGACAGCTACCTTTCAATGGAATCTGTCCTTGTGAGCCTTGTGAGCCTTGTGTCCACATCTCTTCATATGGAAGTGAAAAGGCAACCCTATACACACACTAAGGAAAAAGGGGAAGTAAGAGAAGACTGAAAGAACTGTGCTGCATATTAATGTAACTCAAAAGTTAACGCATTTGCCCAAATTCATAGGAGTCAGGGTAACACTTGAAAGAAACACCATTTTTACACAAATGCTTCCTTCCAGGCCTACATGTAACAGAGGAAACATACAATGCAAGCTATACTGCTGTAGCTAACTGCAGGTTTTTCCACATCTAATTAAAGAATCATAGAATGGTAAGGTTGGAAGGGACCTCAATGATCATCTAGTTCCAACCCCGTGCCATAGGCAGGGACACCTCCCACTAGCAGAGGTCACTCAAGGCCTCGTCCAACCTGGCCTTGAAGAAGAGGACTGTATCTAGTTGCACTGGATGACCCACTTCATATGAAGACAAGAAAAGCAGTTCTATATCATCACCACCAAGAGGAAAATTTAGCACTTCCAGATCCCTGTTCTACATTAAGTATTTCATCAAATGTATAACACTCAACACCTCCATAGCATTGTCAAGGCTCCAGGTTTGCAAAACTAACTTCAGCGGCACTGCATTGCAACAGGATCTATCTTCTCAGTGTACTAGATACGCTGATGTCTTAGGGTGAAGGCAGGGAGCAGGGGAGAGTGGAGGGTGAAGGAAACAAAACCCACTACATGGAAATAAAAATCATCCAAAAAAGCCTAACAACACATAGGCAGTACTGTATCTCCCTGATCACCTTTTATTCACTCAGGAAGAAAGTTTCAGAGACTGTATTTGGTACTGTGAGTGCGAATGCTCAGACTGCCAAAGGGAGAGCTCTGATGCAGCTCTAATGCACTGAATCTTTCAACATCTCATCCCGATGAGAAGTTAATTATGCATTAAAATAAGTCAGAAGCATTCAAGCTTCCCCAGTCATCTAACAGAGTTCTGCACATTATCCCGTTTGTTCTTCTCAAAGAAAGTCAGAGGAGATGTTCCAACTTCACCCTTACTATTAAAAAAGGCCCAATCAAGCAAGAGAGACACCCTAACAAAAAACTTGATAGGTATATTAAGAGGCAAAAAAAAACCAAAACAAAACAAAGAAACCCAATCTCTTCAAAGACTTCCTGAGAGATGCCAGTAGGATACATTTTATTCTATAAAATTCAATAAATAATCTTGACATGCCCCATACTGCCACTTCAATACTTCCAATAAAACCGCCCTAATGGTTTTCCAGCAGTGTCATTCTGTTTATTCAATTTTCTGCTCATCAATTTCAAATGAACATGCAGTCACATCCCAGTAACAGAGACATCTATTTACAGTTACTTTCAGAACAGTCCTTTAGGTGTATTTTTGCTGTACAGATCAGCAAACATATATTTAAACCAAGTCTATATAGAGATTTTTTCCCTGCCCAGTAATCTGTGCCACAACTACTACAACTAGGCAGCACCCTACACTGATATGCAACTACTGATTCACCAATCGCACACTGAAACCGGTTTTGTCAGGAAAAAGTGCATGCTGAAGAGTTTTTTTCAACACCCAAGCCGCACTGCTAATTTTGAGGCACCCAAATTAAAACTTTTTTCTTGCCAAAGCACTTGCTAGAGAACAGATTTGTTTAGCTAACTTCTAAAAGACAGATTTATCCTTATACCAGCATTTTAGTATGGCAGAAATGGATTTTTCAGAACCATGACCCAACTAACATTCATTCCAGCGGATGCCAGTCCCAGCAGGTAGCCTAAGGAGTGAGATTTGTTTCCACAGAATTCACATAAAGTGTCATTGTATCTAACTATTTTAGCTGCTCGTTACTCCAGCCTTCAAGTCTTTCATGCTACTGGAGTATCAGAATTACAGAAGAATCTCTGAAAGTACTTAACACAGCTTTATCACTACAAGTAATTAAATCTTTATAGTGTATGGCTACAGCAGTAATCACAGAGTAAGCAATACTTCTGTATTTCCATTCTGATTGAGCATGAAGCTCCATGCATTCTTCAAACATTCGAGAAGCCAAATTTGACAGAAACACACACACACACAGTATTTATCATAGAAAGAAGCTCACAAAATATCAACCTACAGCTACCACCATTTGTAGCATCACCTCTGACAGTTCCAAAACAAGTGTTTAGACTTCATTAAATATTTCTAACACAAGCATTTTCTACTCTACCCTCTTCAGTACCTTACAACCTGCTGAAAGGAACCAGCAAGTCAAAACCATGACGTAGTTTCTTGAGACACTAATGACACCTCTGCAATGGCAAAGTTGTCAGAATTATTCCAAGCCAAAAATTAATCGCCATCAAATATTACCACTGAAAACTGAGGGGAAAGGAAAAAAAAAAAAACCCACCACCAAAAAAAACAAAAAACCCACAACCACCAAGCCATCAACTTACAAATATTTTAAAGTAACACAAATCAAGATGAACAGTTAACTTTTTTCCCCCAAAGTACACTGAAAAAATCAAAACATAGGTCTTTATAAAAGGTGAATGATCAAAAAATGCCCACAGTTGTGTCTTTGAAACTATCATAAACAAAAGAGTAATTGACATGTCCTTCTCCCTCAAGGCCTCTACTCTGTAAGTAATTAACCTGAAAACAAGGCCCAAGCAACAGCAAAAGTAAATCCACATAGGAAGTCCCAACATAACTGAAATAGCATAAGGATTCTGCAGTTTGCCTCTATTTGTCACTCTTAACATCTTCACTTATATCTCTAGAACATTTACATTAACTTCAGTTCCTACTGATTACAGCTTTAAGGCTAAGTATCTACATACAAATACCTTTAAAGATAATACCTGCATCAGTCTAAAATATCAGGAGTCCTACTGGCAGGATTTCAGGTGATGGTCAAACTACAAGAAAATCAGTACATCCTGACATAAAATGAAGGTAAAGGCCACAATCTAATCTGCCACAAGACAGAATGATCTCACATCCAGAAGACGGCATACAGCTGTACTCTTCCTTGCTGTTCTGTTTATCTGCTGAAAATCCAAAGAGCAAACTATCCAACACATAATGGCAGGGCACAAGGAGCTACAGTAAACTTCCTTTACCAGAATTAACTCTGCGCTAATCTCTGACATGCATCCTTGCTTATATACATTTAAATAGGTAAATAAATAACAAGAAGAAACATTATTTTTGCATTAGGTAATTACATAAAGAACAACAAGAATCATTTTTGCACTACTGTATTTGCTCTCATTTTTCAGACTTACCTGGTCTTTTTCATGGGGTAGGAGGCTGACAGGTGGAAGAGAAGCTGGAAAAGTGGTGGAGTATTTTGGAGCTACTTTGCTTTCCAAACTGCCATAATTCACTCTGTACTGAGGTCCGTCCTTCAGTAATCTCCCATTGTTCACAGCACGTTTGGCCCCAAGACGCAACCTCTGCTGAAAGGCAGGATTGTTGAAAATATTTGCTAGGTCATTTTGACTTCTCAAATACTTCTCTATGTTTTTCAGGGAGGAGCCATTCGGCTCTTGAAGCCCTTCAATTGCTCTTCTCAAGAGTTTATTCCAATCCACATTACGAAGCTCATTACAGGCTCCTCTAGATCCCTTAACAGGTTTAGGAATCGTGCCAGGCTTGACAGATGAAAACCGTCCAGGATTATCTGGGTCCTTGTAGGATGCAAGGCCTTTGTTGGTAACTTTAAGAATAGAACCATCTTGAACGCTAAGTTCCAACTGTTCTGAAACAGTCTTCTTATCTAATCCATGGGAAGCACAAACAGCATGACATATTCTTTCTTCAGAAGGCCTTTGCTTTTGTTTTTTAACTTTCTGTATCGCTTCAAGAATCCACTCTGTATAAAGAGGGTTGGCAAGTTTTACCATGGTTGACCAGTAATTGTTTCCAGCCAAGCATTACCCATAGAGGTTCCTCCTTATCCTTGCAGTAGATCTTTCACACTTCAAACACAAATCAGAGGATTCAACACTCTGCTTGGATACATCTCAAAAATAACCATCTTGAGGAGTGGAAAAGCCTGCTGATTGAAATTCCCAATTACTTTACTGTTACAGAAAGGCAGAAAGGAGTAATTCGTGATGATACTGGTACATCCTTACAAGAAAGTGTGTCGCAACCTTTAAAAAGGAAAGAGGCAGGGAGAAAACAATTAATGATGAAGCAGTAAAGAGAAACAGAATGCATTCAAACATAAATTCATACTGCAAAGCTGTAGTATGCAAGAATCTTTGTGAGATGTCAAACGTTCACCAATTCCCACCCCACATAAAACAAGTCATCATAAAATCCTACTCTCATTCAGTGGATTTAGTCTTCCTAAATTCCATCGCTCTAACGCTTAAACTACTTTTGATTCAGCCAAATACCTGAAAGCATTCCCTAAAACAAACTGCCTACAAATAATTTCTAGACACACAAAGAAAACTACCAAACTGGAAAAACGTGGACTTGATAAGTGGACCACTTGCTGGATAAGGAATTGGTTGGATAGTTGCATGCAGAGAGTGGCGATCAATGCCACAATGTCAACCTGGAGACCAGTGACAAGTGGCATCCCTCAGGGGTCAGTGCTGGGACCAGTGCTGTTTAACATCTTTATCAGTGACATGGACAGAGGAATTGAGTGCACCCTCAGCAAGCTTGCAGATGACATCAAGATGTGTGGCACAGTAGACTCGCTAGAGGGCANCACAACACACTGCTCAGGGAGGTTGTGGATACTCCCTTCCTGAAGGTGCTCAAGGCTAGGTTGGATGAGACCTTGAGTGACCTGTTCTACTGGGAGGTGTCCCTGCCTATGGTAGGGGGCTGGAACTAGATGATCTTTGAGGTGCCTTCCAACCTGAACCATTCTATGATTCTACTATCTCCACACATTAAAACAAAATTTAAAATAATCACCATTTGATAAAAGTCAAATTATTAACTGTCACTTCTTACAGTATGCTATCTGCAAGTGTCATGCTGCACATGTGACTACTACACAACTCAGAAAAATATCAGAGCTCAGCTACAAGTATCGTGTCCTTCACTAATACCTAGGTATGCTACAACACAGAATGGAATCAGAGACACTTCCTACTCTGAGGAGTCAAGTAAAGCAGGATGCATTTTTCATAGAAACACTTAGGAAGAGAAATTAAAATAAGTAACAGGAGGCATTTTTCCATAAATACACTTTCAGTATGAAAAATACACAAACAGGTCACGTTGACAAAATATGTTTCTGTGACTCACTGCTTTCACAAATCACTTTTTTTACTTATTACAGAATATATCACTCCAATATAAAATTTAGTGGCTAAAAAACTTATATGAGAAACCTGAAGGAACATCTTGATCAGATGATTTACTTATTCTGCAGGAAAACACATAGAGGAAAAAAAAAGCCACATAAATTAAACTAAGACAGCAGACACCTAATGAATGAATAAATTTATTTACTTATTTAAGGTATTACGAGGTTTTCTGCCATGAAACCTGAGAGAGAAGTTTTGAGGATTAAGAGAATTTATATAATTATTTCAAATCAATAGAAAATAACTAACAACCAGAAAAAGAAAAATCTTCATTCTCAAGAAATAGTTTGTCTTGTTAGGCACACAATACACCAGTGTCTAATTGCACAGCAAAATCTAACATTGAGCTAATTTGAAATTGTGTTTATTAGGCTGTGGTAAGCAGCCAATAACAATCTGTAATTACACAAGTCTTGGACCTCGCTTTCATTAATTTATTCAAGTCATCTTGCATTTCAATCATATTTAAAACTTGAGTAAGTTACAAACGAGACAGAAAAACCAAACCTGAATTGATGCAGTAATCAAAATTATTTTCAATTTGTTAAAAACATGGGTCTGCAACTGTGAAGATGAGTTGGAAAAACACTTCTCCCTCTAACATCCCAAAAATCACTTCAAACTCCAGATCACATTTCACACATTATTATACCTATACAACAGAAGCAGTAGTAATGAAAGAGCAGCCAGTGACTGGTTAATATAAAATTCTTCTATACCGAAAGAGTAGAAATATTAATCAATCCACTTTAAGAATTTGCCATTCTTTAGATTTGATTGAAGTTTAGACATTTTCAGATTCATGAATATGGAAGTTCAGCTGACTGCTAGAACAAAGACACATTTCTGATAGGAATGGAAGGCCTGAAAGTTTAATTGGCTCTGACATCAAATTTTATTGATCTCAATAGACTGGATCCTATTTCTTGCTTCCAGTTTGTACTCATGCAAGTTATATTTAGTAAGACTTCTGTGTATTTACAGTATTTGTAATAATACAATAACTTGTTAAGTAAACAGACATGCAGCTAGCAAAAGCCATTCTTTCCCTAACAGCATTGTTTATATTCACTGTTTTCAAATAATTACAAAATAAGAGTGTAGCAGCAAAATACAGGCAAATATAGGGGGAAAAAATTCCATGATATTAGGAGTCCTACAAAACTTCACAACTCTGACACTGACAATACAATAATACAACAAAGCAGAATTCTATATAGCAGAGACTTGATCAGATTGAGATTATTTTATACACTCTGTCTATAGATTCGGAAGTTCTCTGTAGCTACATACAAAGCCCCAGATTCCTAGAAAGCTTCCTTTAATTTTCAGAATTATCCAGTTGGGCGGTTCTGCCCGGAGTCTTCATGAAGATAGCAAGTACTTAAATGCTGAATACTACATTTGCTGAGTCAGACATACTTGCCTCGTTTTTAAACCTACTGCAGTACTGTTGTATTAAATTCCATACAAGCAATCACATCACTTTCAATAAATTCCAGAACACATAGTGCAGGGTCTGTTCCAAGCACCTGGGCACCAGTGAACATTTCAGTATAAATGCTGTAAATTGTGGGTTACAGGAATTTATTGGCTAGTGACTGCAGGAAAAGGTGAGCATAAACCTGTATCTTCATGTCAAGTCTGCTGCCTGGTACATGAATTTCACAGCAATATACATTCACAGCTACATTTTTACTTATTTACTTAAAACTCCCTATGTGTAATAGAACCTTCTGCATACTAGCACCTACTAAATCAACACTAAATGAATGTATCTGCAGGAGCAGAGTTTCCAAAACACAGAACAAGGTATTTCAAAAAGAAAAATCAAGACATCTTAAATTCACACCTCCCAACACAATCTAAATTCATTCTGCTATAGGAAACCACGCAAAGCTCATTCAATCCAACTTTAGAATTGATTTACCGTTAACTTAAGCGTCCTATTATTCTGCCACTTTGACTGCACATGTGCTTGAACTGTGGCACCCTGACATCCCCAAATGATACAACAAGGTCTACCATACATAATATTCAGAATAACATCTTCATAACAAACATTTTTGCCAGCAGTGTAATTCAGTGATCCTGGAGCTATAAGTTTAAAAGGTCTTTCAGAAACTGAACTCAGATATATTGATCCAAGATTGGTGATAGAGATACCACACAGACATGCTGAGTGACTGGAAAAGGGGAAAAAAAAAAAACCACAAAACAAACTGCTTTAGAAATAAAATTTCCAGATTCAACATAAGAGCACGCACAAAGTTCAAAATGACATTCAGGTTTCTAAGTTTAGAACTCAATTTCACCAAACCCACAAAAAGTTGATTATACATTATTTAATATAAAAATTGTGACACCCTAACAGATTTTGAGGAAATAAAGATTTTTAAGTGATTATAAATTAGTAGTAGCCACTTATTTCTACTTATTAATTTTCCTCCCCTTGTAATTAAATAATTTTTAATCAAACCCTCAACAGGTCCCATCCAGTAACAGAACAGATTTTTCCACACTGGTTAGGTGCACAGGACCACTTCCAAATTTTACAGCAACAATCGTTACGCTCTGTCATATGTCATATTTTAGCTTCTACACTCTACGGCATCTTATTTTGAAAATAAGAACATTTTTGAAAGTTTGACTGTGTTATATTTCTATGTCTGTTATCTATCCTGCTATTGAAAAGTTGCAAAAAAACAAGCATTTGGAGGGTTAAATACAATACATTACCTTTAAAACATGAAAATCCATCTCTAGTCAAGGCTCGTTCTTTTACCTAACTCATAAATTATTATATAAATACAAAGAAGTTGCAAAATTGTAGCTTGGGATTTAGAATTAATGCAAATACATCTTTCACGAAGTACACACCTATTGTACAGCTGATACTAATTAAAGAATGCATGAACTGAACATGTCAGTCTTAGGTGTCATCAGTAATCCTATAATCCTGTAATTAGGTCTGTTTTGGACTGAACTAGTATCAGGAATTATTTCCAAGTCATCCAGATCACAAAAACAAGCTGTGCAGAGAGAAAGAAAGAAAGAAAAAAAAAAAAAAAAAGGAAAAGTTACCTATGCTCTCCCTTTCCAAAGAAACAAAACTAAAAGTTATTGCACAAATATCCAAAAGCGTTTCACAAAATACAATCTAAAGTCATAGGGGTTTGGGACATTAATGAAAATTTTGCTTTGGCTGTGTTACAAATAACAGTTAAAACTTTTTAAAGCTTACTTTAAAACAGATATCCAAAAAAAAGGGAGGGAAAAAAATAAAAAGAAAAAATACAAGGCAGGCAGGGGAGTGATGACAGCAACTTGTGCAACCTGCTGGTGACCTGTGAAGCACGGTTTCATTCTGTTCCCTCCTACCTGCTCTGCACACACTCGGGAGAAGCAGCAGCAGCAGGCCAGCTCTCTGCTGCAGCATCAGGGTCAGGTAAGGATTGCAGCAGAGAAGGAGGAAGACTGCCATTGCATTCAGCGAGCTTTTTGCCGTTTGTCTTTCAGCCAAACCATTATTTAGAATTGTGCTGTTAATCAACTCTGTATTCCACTCCCATCTCAATTAGTGATGCAAAAGAGGCAAGATACTCGTTTCCCCATGGCAAAATTCATGCATCTACAAACAGACAAAGCAGATCCTGGAAAGGACTCTCAGAACACACAGCTCTCTTAAAAATCACTCAGATCGTGAAGCCAGCTACTACTGCATTATCCTTTGTACAACATACATCTATCAATTATCATACAGAAGGACAACGACACTTTGCACATGCTTTAAACAGACACGTGAGGAGGTATTACAGTAACTTCAAAACTACATCAGAAGACTCAGTGGGTGGAAAGAGCTGTATGAGTGAATCAAAGTGATGAAATGCTTGCAGTCTGTGATTCCGCACAAGCCACTTTAAGATCATATGTTAAAAAGCCGTTCACAACATGACAGCAGTAAGCACCACGAGGGAAAACAGCATCAGCACATGACACCAGCAAAATCATCCAAATTCACCCTTCCCACTCTCTTCCATAGATGTTCCGAGCACTTTACAATGTAATAGTACAGAACAGCAGTGAGCACAGGAAGACAATATTCATTACCAGCAGTTAACCTGGGAAGAGGGCTTTACTGAAACCATTTCTTCTTGGGACAGTGATTTTCAACAGAAGGGGCATCCGTTTGCTTTTTGCAGAGATGCTTATTTTCGACGCTCAATGACAGGATGCTGAAGGTGAAGTCTGGGCAAAGAAAATACTGTGTGAACAGCACTTCCGAAACGTGGTTTTAGAGGTCTGAATATTCACCCTCTCAACTTACTTAAAATATTTGCTGTACACCCAAGCCACGAAGATTTGCAACGCCTAGTGTCTGGCGCCAAGGTATTGTGTTTGACAGGGGCCGAGTCGGGTCTGGCTTTTGAACCTTTCAAGCCGAGATTGGTAATTTCAAAGGCGGAAACCTCAAACCTGCAGGCTCTGGTCCCAGGACACGGCAGCCAGGAGAGGACAGTGACGGTGTGCACCTGCACCAACCTCACGGGGGCGGAGGGCGCGCGGTGCCGGAGGCGCTTTCAGCACCAGCCTCCCCGCCGCTGCCGCGGGAGGGAGGCTAAGAGGGCCCACCCCACCCCCTACCCTCCCTAGTACCACTCACCTCCGCGGGACCGGGGCCGCGGGGGAGGAGCCTCTTCCAGGCGCCGCAGCGGCTCCCCCTGCTGCCGGCTCTTCCCCTACTCCCGCAGCCAGACTATCGAGGCGCCTGCCCCCGCTGCTGCGCTGCCCCCTTGCCGGCAGCAGCCACGACTCCCCCTATCGCCGCGGTTCACCTCACCTACGCCGCCATTTTGTTTCGCCCTGTTGTACTTAACGTGAATCCGACATGACACTGATTACAGCCCAATGGAGTCTCATTAAAACCTTACCTACCCCCGTGCCCCGCCCACTGGTGCCCACTATTGGGCTGTCCTGCGCACGCCGCTCCACGCTCACAGGCCGTGGGCCCACGTCCATCAACCTCCTACACCGTCCCTGTTCCGCCCAGCAACCAGACTGTCTCTCCCATTGGAAGGCCGGGCCTGCCAGTCACGAAGAACACCCTCTTCCCTCCACGCACAACCCCGCCTACCTGCGAGAAAGGGCGGGCCTGAAGGTTGCCACTGGCTGCCACTGCCGCCACTCACTCGCACATCC
The DNA here is from genome assembly GCA_013399055.1 of Ramphastos sulfuratus. NCBI lineage: Eukaryota > Metazoa > Chordata > Aves > Piciformes > Ramphastidae > Ramphastos > Ramphastos sulfuratus. Next base: position 50,307 of record WBNM01001962.1, read on the forward strand.
CGCCCGCCGGCACCGGCCGAGCCCGCCCCACTGCTGGGCCTTGAGCGCTATCGATTGGTCACGCGGCGCAAGTGAAGGCAAGAGTTCTCACAAGCCCGCCCTCCCGTTGGCTACCGCTGCTGTCCGTCTGGTTACCCCCGGCCTCACTACCCTCCCCCACCCGCCACCGCCCCACCCGCTCCTGAAGTTTGTTCGAGAGGGTGATCGCTAGCGAGAGACACCGGCGGCGGCCGCCGGAACCAGCCCGGCAGGGCGGGCGGGCGCGCGACACACACTAATAAGCAGCCTTAAATATTGAGCGTCACGCGCGTGCCTCATCCTGCCAGTCGCCCGGGCGGGCGAGATAGAACAGCATGCTCCCAGCACAACCCTCCCAAGGTGCCTGGCACTGGCAGCCGCTTATCGCACATACACATCCCGCACAGCCAAAGGGAGGAGGGGGTGGGAACGGAGACGGCGACAATGACTCCCAGCTCTATAGCCACACGCAGCTCCCTGCAAGTTTCGCCATGCGAAGCACAGGGACTTCTATGTCACCCCGCCTGCGAACGAACAATTGCTGCCTCAGAAAGACAGGGTGGGAGCATGCAACACAAAAACCTCAGCCATCCCCTGCCTCCCTCCTCCACTCCATTCCTCTCTCCCCACCCCATCCAACCCAGCCATCACCTCCTGCTGCTGCTCCCCCTCCCCTGCAAAACGCAGAGCATTGCAATGCATTTACCAAGCACAAGTGTCTGCAAACACGTGCATCAGCCTCCGATGGAGGGGGGAAAAAAAAAAAGTACCCAGGCTACTGACAAGCCCCCCGCACTGAGAGGGTGAGAGGGGAGGGAAAAGGGGTTATTACGGTAAATTGCAGCCTGTCACCCAATGCAAAACAAAACCCGTTGCATGCTCCCTATTACCCCCCACATAAACTCCTGGGAATCTAACCTCCGATGCAGGTTTCCCCCCTTTGCTTGCAATGACCTCCTTTCTCTGCCTGTGTGTGTTTCTGCAGCAGCAGTTCCTGCGGAATGTGCTGCCCCTGAAACGCGATCGCGGCTCCTCTCTCTCTCTCGCTCGCTCTCTCCTTCTCTGTCTCTCGCTCGCTCTCTCGCTCGCTCTCTCTCCTAGCTGCAACCAGAGCCAGGAACACAACAACAACACAACCTCCCCCCACCCCCTTCCCCAAACACATACACACTGAAGAGACCCAGCCAGGAGAGCCAGACGAGCCGGGGAGGGGGTGGAGGGAATCCCCAGCCAGCAGATTGATTGCACCAGTTACCTTCTCTAAGCCCCTTCACAAGAGGGGTAAAAAAAGAAGATGAATACAGAGAGAATACCTTGTCTCCCCTCCTCCTCCGCGGGGCTCCTCTTCTCACTCCAAAATACTAAAAGGTGGACGGGCACATCAGACACAAGCGTTCGGCTCGCGGCGGGGGAGAGGCGGGGGAGGCGAACCACAATTATAATTAATTTAGAAATTAAAACAGAAACCCACCCCAGATCTCCAGCCTTCCCGAAGCCGAGCGGACGCAGATTGCGAAGACTGGTGCTAAGACACAGGACCTGATAACAGCTAATTGAAAGGTTAATCTACATAGGCTGTGACAGAAGAGGTCCCTCCCCACTTTTTTTATCTGCTGTTGGCAAGTGGGAAATTGAGCTCCCCCCACCTTTTTTAAAAAAAAAAAAAAAAAAAAGGAGACAGAAATGGGTGTAAAGGCAATAAACTTTGGGGGAAGGCGCGTCTTCGCAGCGGCGGTCTGGGACTCGGGGACGGGGCGCGCGGGTGGCCTTTGCGGGGCGCATTGGGCGGGAAGGCGGCCTGAGGGGAAGTGGTCACCGCCGCCGCCTCCCAAGGGGCCCTCACGCCGTCCTCGGGGGGCTGGGTTGGGCTTTTCGTCTAATACGGGGCGATTTAACACGTTTCGCTAGAAGCATCACCACAGGCAGGTCTTGACAAATCCTTCCAAAACGGCTTGAACAGTTCCTCGGTCCGGAGGAAGAGGGCTGTTTGAGGTAACAGTAATTAGTCTGTGGATGAAGGGAGGGTGAATAAATTACAGATGTCCTCCCAGTGAGTTTGTTGTAAATGTAGCAAGATGTTAGGCGGCATGTATTTTAAGGTGATAATACATGTGGACTTAAAAAATCGTTTAAATGTTTTCTCTATGCTGTCTTGAGCCATGCTTCCAAAGGCCACTCACCATGGCAAAGTTTTAGTGCTACTCATGGTAGTTTTCTCAGCTATGGCTAGCGAACACTACTTTTCACCGAAGTATGGTGTGAGAAAATACCATAGGAAGGAAAACATGATCTATCTGCCTGAGCATCTGCTCAAACAAGCATCAACTAGACACCTCCCATTTCCCCAAACTTGAAAGATGACCCACCTCACAGATCTAGAAATCTTTTCCATGCCTTGTGGGTGACATGTTGCAGTAGGTGCCTGTCTGCAAAGTTTTCTAAAAATACCTGGTCCTGAGGAAGAAAAGATAAAAGAAATAAAAACACTTCCTTTAAGAGTGAGTGGAAAATAATTTCCTACAACAAATTAAGATGGTCTTTCATAGATCGTGTACTGCATGAAGACCAGCAAGAAAACGAAGTTTTTGTAATAAAATACCGAGCATTGAGGTTTAGTGCAACTTGTTCAGAGTCACTTGCTGGAGATGAAGTATAAAAAAGCTCTTTGGTGATGTTTTAAAGCACTGTAAAATTGAATGACCTACTTAGAGAAAGCTACCAGGTGAAAAATAGTATTCCAGAATGTATGTATTGATACCTGCTGATTGAGATTTTAGTCTTTTGCTAGGTACAACCTTTGAAACATGGAAGGAGAAATTGAAATACGTAGTGACCTAATGTTTATTGGAGAATCCTTCAAGGTTCATGTAGTATGCAGGACTTGGCTGTGATTGAAAAATAGTTTTTAAATTATTTGAAACAGTATAAATCTTACAGCAGAATTTGTAGAGATGCTATTCTGAATGTTGTGTCAACATTTTCATTATAAACTTTTTTTTTTTTTTTCCCCCTGGAAAATTACAACTTGGTTAGTTGTAAAAGAGAAAAATAATCTCTTGAAACTGAAACTTGGTGTGGTACGTCCCAGTTCAGAAAACAAAACACTGGGGAACACTTGACAATCCGTTTGGCTGTTTTGAAATTGTGTGCGCTGAAGGCATGAGTAATAGCACAGGGAAAAATCTTTAGATCTATGATTCAAATACATCCATGTTTTCTTCTCAACTTAATTCTTTCCCTAAAAGTAAATTTTATGGATGATATGGCATTGGATATTGTGTTACAGTTTTTAACACATTCAAGAACCTTTTGTTTGAAGAGAAACTCCTGTGGATCTTGACATTTACAGGTGTACCTAACACTATGTAAATTGTGAAGTTAAGCACATGAACCTCTTTATACATTAATCATCCTCCAGCAAACTTAGATCCACTATCACTGTCCATTATACTGTTTCCCAAAATAATTACTTCGGAAGAATTGCATCATATGAATTCAGGGCATTTCAAATTGAGACAGTGCATGTACAGAGGTGAGCTGTAAGTACCTGATACACTTTGGATCTGGTTGAGAATGTCTAATATGTTGTATACATTTTGGTTTGTGATCACCAAACCAAGAAATGGGTTTGGTTTATTGTATATATTTTAAAAAAACACACCCAAAGATGCATTAAAAACGTTCTTGACAAAGTTATAAGAATATCAAGGAATTTAGTGTAAGCAATAAAATTAACATTTTAGCATGTCTTCTGCTGCCAGACTTTGTGAGGTTTACTCTCCTGCAGCTACTAGAAGACTGAAGTACATCAGTTAATGCCCCTGAGCAGTAACAGGTGCCTAGACACTTACACATTGAATACAACCATTCCATCTGCTAAAATGTCTCTGACATTAAAGTATATAAAATCAAAACCACTCTCTCTTATCTGCATTTAGAAAGAAGTACTTTGGCCCAGTTCACTCTCCTTTAATTTCCTGCTTTAATTAGAGTTAAATATCCTTCTTTAAAGAAAAAAAATATATATTTGATTGCCTATGTATATTGTAGTGGAAGTAGTAAGCATATCTTTCTCTCCAAAAGTCCAGAAGTCCCTAGAATTATTCTAAAAGTGCATGTACAGCTGCTATTTTTGGATCACAAATGAGAGAAAGCAAGAAGTTATGAGCTGAGCTTGGTCTGAGCAAAGTTCAGTTCTCAAAACCCAAAATCTTAAAACTGATATATCTATAGTAGTGGTGTAAGACAAGGTGGAAACAACACTTAAATGAAGCCCAGCAATATGCAGGCAAAATTTATCAGTATAGGAAAATGAATGCTAAATTAGAGTTTGAACATTCATCTAAAATCAGCAAGAAAATTCGTGTGTGTTAAATCACTGCCATATATAAGAAGTACTTCCTGGTGAGGGCTTTAATCATAGTCCATTAGAACTAGTAAGCCTGTTACATATTTAGAAACAATTCTGTAGTTGTTCAGTACTGTTATGGTGACAGATGCCTGTTTATCTCTGGAGTTGCTAGAAGGTGAAGTCTTGATGCCCATCAAAGTCTGGCAAAACCCTATGACTTTGACAAAATCAGAATGTTCCATTATCACTTGCCATATGTAACCACATATATGACTACAGTCACCTGGAAATTGCCTCTCTTTGCATACACTGTTGAAAGAAATGGCCTTAGGGAGAAAAGTCATCCTAAGAGTGCAGCAAGTTTCTTCTTAGCCTCTATAGTCATCCCGAGCATGTCCTTGCCAATGAATTGAACAGATATATTCTTTACCTATATCACCTCCTTAGCTTACCTGCCATGGGTTCAGAAACTTCCCCGTTACCCTAACCTACAACCTCATATCCCTTCTGGACTGGAACAGTCTTTTCTTTTTTTACTGAAGGGATTCTTTTAGCAGCCTTTTATATTGTAATATAACCTGAAAGATTAATCCATGTAACTGAGTCAACCCCTCTGAATATAAACAGAATGTTTCTTGGTTTGCATGTGAAGATATGTATTGCTGCACACAATAGAGCATCCCTGCCCAATTTAAGCACTATTAATAAATACTAATACAGAGTATATGAATATATAGATGCATATATTTATGCACGTAGAGTTATATACAAATTTAACAACCCATATTCATATTTTCTGATAATGTTCTGTCTCATCTATTGCATTTAATAAAATAAGAAAAGTATAAAATAGACCCCACCTGCCATTTTACTGATTTGGGGGCTTCTTAATTGCTGAAACTAACCAATTATAAAGTGAATGCTCTAACAGTTTCAGCTCAGGAATTGTAATTGGCATAACACTGTAATTTGGAAATAAGTGTTGGTGGTAGATCAGCTGTCACCCCACAGGGATGGAGACAGTGACTTTTTATAATAAATCAAACATGTTCCATTCTACTCTGCCGAATATACCACATAGTTATATCAAAATACTTAATTAGCTCCTATAAGAGCTCTGTCAGGTGAATGTATATTATTTTTCCTGTTCTCCAACCAGAGATACAAAACAGATAAAGTGGTTAGAGGAAGATGCCAGGTTAAGCAAAAATCTGACCACCTGAGGACCAAAGGTTCTGCTTTAGCCACGAAAGATCCTGTTACAGAGTAGCAGAGTAGCAGAGGAGAAAAATGGTCTAATAATGCATGTTTGAAATCTTACCTAGGAGCCTGTCTTTTTGCTGCATTAACTATTATACATATTAAAGAGGCAACAGGATAAATAGAATTTAGGAGTGCAAAGGAAAATGCTAAAAGCAAAGCAGAAAAAGACATGATAGTGTCCTATAAGATGATGTCTTTCATACACACAGTGTCTCACAACACTGCACATGAAGGCTTTATTTATATGTATGTGATAAAGGATTAATAAATGATTAATAGATGTTTTAATAAATTGTAATCAATTGTTATGAGTCCAGTGGGTCAACAGAACTTTTTATAACAATAGCTCATCATCATCTGAATGTATGTATTTACTGATGTATTTAAACTCTGTACGTTTTACATAGGAACACCTGCTAATCTTGTGTTAAACCTCACAAACGGAACCTTAATATAAAGTGTGACTCAAAACAAATTCACTGTAGAAAAAAGGATTAGCACCTAGGGTCCACACTAAATTGTTAGTTATAGCTATACTGGGTTTAAGTTTCTCCTTTTGCTGTATAAGGCACATTGATATGACAGGGATCATTTTGTTGCTGCGTGCAGGAGTACTGTTTTCTAGGCTAATCCTAAAAGGCAGGACTCTCTACCAACCTGCATCCCTCAACTCGATGCAGCTTTGTGTTTTTATACACATTTACTGTAATACTTTGTGAGGGGAGGTGATAAGATGAAGAGTGGAACAGAAAATTAATAAAAATCAGTTCGCTCAGAGCTAGTGAAAGCTGCCAAAATCAGGGGCTGCTGAAGTCCCTCATGCTACTGTCCTGCTGAGATTAGTTAGTCTAGGTGAAAGGGGAGGATGCTGGTGTTTGCAGGAGCCATTTTAACACCTCAGCTTGTCTTTGTGAGCCTTAAAGTAATTAACTCTCCAATCATTATCGGTTAACTTTGTCCACAGGTTTAGGTTTCCCTCCCGCTGTTCCCTTTGGGGATATTGGGTTATCACTTTATGAGAGGGGGGGCATTCTATTTAGGGTTCACACAAAATTCCTTTCACAGCTTTCCAACAGCTTTTTGTGCTCTCCAAACTGCTGAAATACTCGGTCTCTGTTTTAATGAATATTACTTCTATACCTTTCTTCAGATCTAACTGCACAAGAAGAGAGAGAGGAGAACAAGAAACTCTCCAAAAAGCCTGGCATGGCACTTGCTGAGCCCTTCAGATGAAAAGGCAGCCATCCTCAGTACTTGGAAACCAATAAAAGAGACTGCAAAGGCAGTTTTGCTAAATAAGGTTACTTTGAGCCTCTGTAAGATCCTGACAGTCCTTAATGTATCTGAATGAATCCTCACGACTTCCAGCTGTGATGTGGGTCTACTACATTCTACTGCAGTTTTAGCCAGGGGAAAACTTCCAGACTTGAAGTTGTTGGCAGTCTTTTATCAGTCAAACACTGTCAAGAAACAAGGAGAAAAAGGAGGAAGAGAGAACTTGACCATGTTTTTGTTCATTCCATTCTCATCCAGTCTACCACTGTTTTTTGAAAGCCTATTAATAAGCTGAAGAAATTGAAATTACTGGAGAGGCTGTTATCAGCCACGTATTTTGGAGACTGTTCTGATGGTGCCCAACCCTTGGTGTACAACAGCACTAGATAAGCAGCCAAAGCAATAAGAACTATGACTGACCCATCACATTGCAGACTCGAAATGGGCCTGAAAACCCTCACCTATTGCAGAGCTGGTTGGAGCACTTCACCTTTCAACTTCTGGACAGCGTCTCTGGGCACACCCACCTTCCCATAAAGGATGGGAGTTTGGGAAATAACCCATGTGACAAACCAGCTCTGAATTTGCTGAGCCCAGGTTTAGAAGAACCTTATGCCTGCTCTGCATTGTTTGAAAATGGAGCAACTTCCACTCTAGTCTTTTCTTTTGCAGCTTGAACAAAGTGGAGTATGGCTATTCTCAAGGACCAAACTGCTATCTCCAGCTGGAGTTTCATCTGGGTCTGTATAATGTTTTCTTTACTTTCCATATTGGTAGCATTAGTTGTGAGGTTCCCTTGCTAAATAAAGCTCTGAGTGCAAACCCAATTTATTTCAGTCACTTCCCATAGCTGCTGGTACTAAAGCAACTCTACTTCTGTTAGCTAGACTAGAAGGCCTGTCAGAGTCAGGTAGCAATATACCACATCATTTCAAATACCTTTCAGAAACCTTTACATTTGCTCAGCACTGCTTTAAAAATAGCCAGTGGCTTGCTTGCATTAGGGCTCCTAACCTGACTAACTCTGCTTGTTAAATTATTGTCATGCACAGCAGGATTATGTATTAAATATCCCTTTGGGAAGGAAAATCTGAGTAAAAAAGGATTTGGGGGACAGGAGGGACATGTTTGTTGTTTGTTTGTTGAGGGTTTTTTTCTGTCAGGTAAGTGAAGTAGTAGCTAGAAAGAGCTAAGATAATAACATATTAGTGCTGGAAGCATGAAGTATCTTCATACCCATTGAACAACACAAACTGTTTCCTCAGTGATATGTGGGCTATATAGTTGGTAATTTATCAAGATGTAAAGTAAGGAGTTGCATTATCCAGTATAATGAAGCCTTTTGTTTATTTCGTGTAAATTAATTACAAAAAAAAAAAAAAATTACCTCTCAACCGATGGCAGGACCTGGGTGAGCAGTGAGATTGTCAGAATTGTTTCCTTAGCACTGGCCAAAACCCCCGTTATCCTGATATTATTCCCCTTTGTTATTCGATATCCCACAGTGCCAGTTAAGTCAGGAGTTGTCACACTCCTTACTGGTGCAGCAGGATACAAAATAGCTGGGGGTGGGGAGGAAGACTGGAATGGTTAGGAGGTGGAAGGGAAAAGACCTCTTTTTTGGTGAAAACAGTAGCACCAGCTGCATCCTGCAAGTCGCAAAATAAGCCAGTCAGTTGTTTTTCTTTTAATTTTTGTGGGAGTTCAAGAATAGGTTGTGGATGTCTTGGCAACTCATGAATGAGGCTCTTCATGAAAGAATTCACCTTGCAGAGGGGCTGCTGTCAGATGCACAAGCCTCTTTCCATTAATTAAGCTGCAGAGCATCCCCTCTTTTTTTCCCCCCATCCCTCTCAACGCCTGGATAATCAGACCCTGTGTCTTCCACCACTGCCTTTCTTGCTCCTCACAGTATTTCACCCACTCTGTTAATTCTGGGCTGCCAGATTTTAAAACAAAATTATTAATTTTATTTTTTAATGCATCTTATTGCTGCTAAGTGAGGTATCATGCTGCCTGAACTAAGAACTAAGACGAATATTCTGCTCCACTGCAACCAGTAGCATTTTCTAGGCATTATTTTCAGATAAAAGGTGGCCTAAGAGCAAACTTGGGTATTTTCAAAAGCTCAGCTGGGAGTTAATCAGCTCTCATTGTCTTTCAACTGAGCTGGCTGCTTAAATTGTATTCATGGAGTCATCCCCTGGATTGTCACTCCCTTACATGCAAGCAGCCCCACAGAAAATACAGAGAACTTTCAGACATCCTACAAATGACCAGTCATTGAAAGTGTATAAGCTAAACTATATTGGGCCGGGGAGTGATTACAGATGTAATTACGTCTGAGCAGACCGGGTGGGGAGTACCAAGATCCTCAGTCAGTCCTCACCCAGCTTTGCTGTGATCTGAACAAGATGTATGACTGCAGCTGAATAGTCTTGAAGTTTTTGGTGGGGATACTCATGTGTATTTATGAAATTATATATATGATCAGAGAATAATCCCAAATCTTTTAAAAGCAGTGTAAGTTTTCCACTGTCTCATGAGCTCAAGTGTTTGCATGTTTGGCTTAGGTTTGTATGGCTGATTTAAAATCTTGGTCACTGGGATTTGAAAAGTACATATATGGTGCTAACAGCAGACATTAAAAAATTATCTGTTCGTTTTCCATCACTTCCAAGTAATACTGAACATTAATTTCCTGCAAATGAAGCAATCTGGAGTGCACGAAATAATTTATCTTTTGCAACTCAAAGTTAAAATAATTTAAAGTTAAATAAAGAGCTCATCTGTGGCCTCTGTGCTTTTTCTAGGAAGGAATCGATACATAAAAGAATAAAAAAGAAAGCATATGCCAAATTATCTAACAGGAAAGGAATTTACAAATGTATGTCATAAATTCCTATATTACATCATAAAAATAACTCACAAATTCTGTTATTGCAAATGCCAAGAAACATAGAACATCATTCTATTAGTAATAAAACTGAATAAGCAAATGAGAAATTATTTACATTGAAAACACATGCTTTCTAATTTTGGGGCTTGCTGGCATTTTTAAAAAAAGATTATCAAATTATCTTTTATTCTACAGGTATTTCTTACATTCAGAATTTAATGTGGTAGAATTTGAAATACCATTTAAATTGTAAACTTATGGAGGTAGAAACTTTCTTTACAAATGCGTGCAGCATCTTAAAGAATGAGCATTTACCACAAAGTTTTTATTAGCAAATGTTGACTTCTTAATCCACCACTGAAATTTGGTTAAAATTAAAACACAAACATAGTTGAATAGTTATTTGTAAATGGAGAACATTCAGGAATATAAAATAAATAATTCCATCTTCATTAGATCCAGGAAAAGTAAGCCTGTAATTTTTTGTTATTTATTATCTTTGAAAATCAGGCCCTGAATTTCTGTCCCTACATGTAGCCATTTCAGGAAAGACAGTGAATGAGCTATTTTTATTTACTTTCTGCACAGGGAATCTGTAAAAATAAATAATTAATGTCTGTAAAATAGCAGTGACATCCTCACAGATAAATGATACACAGTAAAAACATATTCCTGAAACTCAGAGATTTCCAGAAACTTGCTCTTGTTTACACTCCTTTCCCTACTCAGCCTATATATTCTTTTTTTTTTTTCCTTAAGGGTTTCACTTGTCTGATTTTGGTTTTTAATCTTTTCTTGTCTTCGAATCCATAGCTATCCAGAGCTATCAGAACAAGTAGTGTAATGGAAAATAATGTCTGAACACATTAAATACAGTAGTGTGTAGCAGGATCTTCTGAATTTAAAACACATGGTACTGTATCTAGTCTTACTAAAAGGTCCTTGCTACAGTTTTCTTGGTTTGTTTTTGCCTTTTTGTTTGTTTCTTTGTTTTGTGGGGTCATGGGGTTTTTTGTTTGTTTGTTTTTTAATAGGAAAAATGTTGAACTGTCTCTTGGTGAAGCAGTCTTGGAGCACAGAGATGCTCCTGTCTGTACAAACATTGCAGATTGTTAGAAATAATATGTTCAGCTTGGGAAGGGCTTCAGCTTGAATGCACTGATGAACCCACCCAATTTCAATTGCTGTATATGAGCATTTTTTCCTATTATAACAATTAACCTCTTAGAAAATAATTAATACTGAGTTTACATGTTGATTGTATAGACATTGGATAATTGCTTTAAACCAAAAAAAAACCAAACCCATCTATAAGTCCAGGAAATTACATTTCTCCTTTTGCTTCTAAAATTGCAAACTTCTGACTTCCCAGCTGGTGACGCAAGCAATCAAAATCAGGTCTCTTGAGTGTAGTTGCATGAAACACAGGAACAACAATCTCATTTCTTAAAGAATTAACCCACAGCCAGCCAAGTTAGCTGGCTCCAGTTTCTGCCACAAACCCCACCTCATCAGAGCACTGTAGTTCCTACTACATGCATAGGTAGCAAGGTACAACAACAAACCTTCTCAGGTTCTCAGGTCCTAACAGGATAGGGGCCTGAGAACAGAGGAAAAGAGCACCAAATTGAAACTCAGAAGCTCTGCATTAATTTTCTGTATTTCTTACAGACTTACTATTAGTAAGTCACTTAACCTCCCTGAATGTCATCTTCTATCATATAGAAGTGCTAATACCTCCTTTGATTGTCTTTTTAATCTAAAGTATAAAGAAAGTGATATTATACCACACACCTGTCCCCTGCTAATCTGAGTTAAGACATCTGGGCACAACTGTGGTTCTAATCAGTGACAACATTAACTACCATTTAAAAAGAACAACCTCTTGGATTTGAAATTTCTGTTATTTTCTCTAAAATGGTCTTTGTAATTTCTCTGATTATTTTCTTCTTTTTGAGAGAAGGTAGGAGAAAAGGGGTTATTGATTTGGGGTTAATGGTTGAATTCTTTATATTCTTCAACTGTAGGGTCATGGAAACATAGATCCAAATGAAGAAAAGCTGAGTAATGTAACTTCTTTCAGCATGATTACTATCTAAAATGTCTTCTTCAGAGCTTGACCTGCAAATTAAAATCAAGAATAAATGTGTAACTTAGTTGTGCACTTTTCTCAGTGAGCTACCTCTAAAGTGACCTGGGTGAAGGTTCCCTCAACATCTCCCCAGCATTTCATAGAATAAACATACCTTGCTACTTTCAGGTGTTTTTCCTGATGTTCACTCTAAATCTTTCTCTTCTGGGTTTTGAGCAACTGCAACTATAATTATAGTCCTAAATCAATTCTTCTCCTTTATTAGTGTTTACTGCAAATGGCTCTCTTGGGTAAGCAATTGCCATGTTCCTCACCAGTAAGTAATTAAGCAATCTGCAACCACTTATCTTTCTGTTTAGAAACCCTTTTTAGCTGAAAGATTCAGAGAGACTGGAACAAGTGTTGACCTCTGGGGAACACCACTGGCCACAGGCTTTCAACTGGACTCTGTGCCACTGATCTCCATGGTCTTTCAAAAATGATGGCCAGCTCCCTCAGCACTCATGGATGCATCCCATCAAGGCCCATGGATTTGTGTGGTTTTATTCCATCCAAGCTATTTCTAACCCAATTCACACTGACCAGTGGAGGGTCTTCCTCAATATTTGCTTCCTTACTTCTCATGTCTGAGATTCCTGAGGGCTGCTCTTAGCAGTAAAGACTGAGGCAAAGAAGGCATTCAGTAATTCCTCCACCTCTGCATCATCTGTCACCATGTCTCACACCGTATTAACAATGGTCCCACTTTTTCCCTATTTCTTCTACTATTGATGTCATCTAAAGAAGCTCTTGTTCAGCCAGGTTTAGTTTCAAGAGAGCTTTGGTCTTCCTTGTCACATCTTGACATGCTTTGATAGTATTTCTATAATCCTCCCAACTGTCCAGACCCTTTGTCCACTCATTGTAGACTTCCCTCTTCCATTTGAATTTTTCTAGCAGGTCCTTGTTTATCTATGAGGATCTCCTGCTTCCTCTACTAGATTTTTTTTTTTCCCAAGCTTGGAGAAGGTGGTGTTTGAATGAATATTAACCAGCTCTCTTGGACCCCTTTACCCTAGGCCGAGCCCTAGGCCATGGGATACTTTTAAGTAGTTCTTTGAATAGGACAAAGTTAGCCCTCCTAAAGTCTAGGGCAGGATTTTTACTATTTGCCCTGCTTCGTTCCCTAACAATACTAAACTCTATCATTTCATAGTCACTACATCCAAGGCTGCTTCTACCTTAATGTCCTTGGCCAGAACTTCTTTGTTAATACAAGGTCCAGCATCACACCTCTCCTTGCTGGTTCTTCAACTACTTGTGTCAGAAAGTTGCCATCAATGCACTGCGGGAGCTTTCTGGACTGAGCATGCCTGGCTGTGTGATCTTTCCAGCTAATATCAGGGTGATTGAAGTCAGCCATGAGCACCAGGGTACATGATCTTGAGGGTGCTTCCAGCTGCTTATAAAAGGCCTCATCAACAACTCCCTCTTGGTTTGGTGGTTTATAGTAGACACCCACAACATTATCACCCACATTTACATGTCCTTTAACTCTTACCCATAAACTTTCAACACTTTCTTCATACCCCCAAGGGTAAGTGTAATGCATTCTAGCTGCTTACTCACATAGAGAGCAACTCCATCGCCTCATCTTATTGGTCTGTCCTCCCTAAGAAGCATATACTCATCCATGACAACATTTCAGTCATGGATGCTATCCCACCACATCTCTGTAACTGTGATGAGATCATAGCTATTTGTCTGCACCCAGATTTCTTGTTCATCCTGTTTATTCTCCGTGCTTCTCACATTGGTATACAAACACTTCAGAGACTTAATGGACTAAGAAGGTGACCTTGGTGAAGATTAAGAGGAACCACTGTAGTCATACCTGCTACTGTTGTGATTGGTCTGGTCAATTTTCCCAGTGGCCACAATGGCACATACATTCCTCTGTTGGAGCCCTCCTGATTAAGTGGGTTAGCCTGCTCCCAAAGATTCTCTTGCCTCTTTGAGATGAATGTATTCCATCCCTCCCTAGCAGCTTGCAGTTGTCATAGAAGCCATAACCATAATGGCACAAACTACATGAACCTTTATTTCTCTTTGACTTGGAAACTGACACCACAGATCTCTGCCATGAGTGTAGAAATAGTGTGTTCTTTACAGGCAGGACTGACTGCTTGACTTGAATCACTGTGTGTTGACCTTCAGAGACGTGTGTGTGTGTGTTTTAAAATTAATCTCCTCCACGTTGTGAGGAAAGAATCTTTTAGGAATTACATAATCCGTGGGGATTTAAACAGCAGTTGATTTCAGCAGCATCTTATATTTTTCAAAGCTGCTTCATGAACTTTTGAGACATAGTACAGGGTTTATTTTTTTTTTTTTTTAGATCAAAAGATGTGACAGGCCACAAAATGTGCAGTGAAGAAATAAAAACATCCCACAGACACACCAAGAAGCACCATTACATACCACTTTCCCCTGAAAAAGATGTCTTTAGCATGAGTCCTGAAAACTGACATTCCAAACTGTACATATACTTCAAGACAGACAGGCATTTGCTAGGGACAAAAGTCTGTCGTCTTCTCTTGTGCTCATTCACAATGGAGCACAGCAGCTACTGCAGCTTCAGCGAAAAGGGAGACTGCCGTGTGATCTGCTGCCCAGCTGAGGGTTATCAGAAGAACTGAGAGCGCTGGAGCTAGCAGGCTGCTTAGTGCTTGTGCCTGTGGTTCTGCTTCTGCTCTCTTTAGTCCTCTGCTGGAATGCTGAGCAGAAGTAGCCTGTCAGCTGTTCTAGGTACAAGGTTTCTCTGGTACACAAGGAGCCTTATGGCTGTGTTTAAGAAGGCAGAATTATTATCTCCCATTCCTAGAGAGATGTAAAACTCCTAAAAGACAGAATCACATGTATAACGTTAAAATCTCTGAGGGAGAATCTGAAAGTCAGAAGGCCCCGAGTCCAATTCAGAGACAAATTCAAGTGCTTGTGACAAAGACAGATGTGTTACATCCATTCATGGAAAGAAAAACAATTTTACGATCGTGGAGCTAAACTGTTTCTAATTGATCTATATTTCATACTGCTGAAGCAGGATCTGAGATGCAGTAGAAAAAATCCTTCATGTCGCACATGGTAACAGTAGCAGAAGTGCTGAGTCACTGATTCCATTATCAACAAGTTTTCTCAAATTTGTAACTCATCTCACATGTAATGAGTTTCTAGTATAATATCAGGAAACAGCAAGGACCAGTTTCCCCCTACAACCCATGAGCTGAGGAGTATTCCAGGGCTGGCAGTGAGGGAGCAGGTTAGACCCCATGACCAAGACCAGATTTATCCAGAAGCCAAGCTCATCAGGCAAGTTAGTGGTGGCAACACAAGCTGGCTGTCACTCCACAAGTCAGGATCTCTATTGGGCACAGTGATGAGCAGGCAGGCCCATGATGACAAGATAGCAGCAAGTCAAGCTGGAAATTTAGTCTATGGGCTGCAGTCTGGGTAAACAGAGGTCATCATCAGGGACGAACATGGCTGCAGCTGAGCTAGAAAACAGCACTCCTACTACACAGGCTGGGATTGAGCTGAAATGGGCTTCTGGGAAGGCATGGGATGGTGAGGAGGCCCCAGAATTGGCTTCTCCAGGGTGCCAATGCTTATATCGCTTGATGCATAGATGCAATATATTTTCAAATTTTTTTTTTGTAAATAAATGCCATGAAGAGTGCTATACGTTTGCCTGCCATATAGAGCAGGACTATAATATTACACAAATAATAACCTGATGCTACAAACTTTTGCATATGACATTGAGATCTTATTATAGCTCCTGTAAAGGATCCTGGGTGCTTGCACTGATGAGGCTATTTCAGTATGATAAGCTGCACTAAGTGGGATCAGCTTTTCATCAGTAGAGTGTATGTGCATATTGCACTACCAGGGAGCAGAAAACCTTCCATATTGCAAGAGTTTGCCATGCACAAAAATGCTCCTGCAAATATTTGATTATGCGAACAGCTCCAGTGAAGGCAATACTCCATGAAAGTGCTGCGTTGGAGCTAGTGAGGCTAAATTAAAGGCTGTGACATTTCAAATTCCTTGGATGCTCACTGAAAACTCATCCGTATACTTTCAGGACTTTTTACAATATCCAGTGCATTTTCATTTATAAAACTGCACATGGAAAAACAGTGGCAAATATTTTTTTGCTATAAGAATTCAAATACTGTTTTGGAAGAATCATTATCAGAACCAACCTTAAGTCCAGGCAAATATTCCCATTCTCTTTCACTTCAATCCTTGATATATGTTTTCCTTTGGGAAGACAGCCTGGAAGAGTTGCCCATATTTCCTTCCTCTACAACACTTTTTTTTTTTTTTTTTTTTTTTTTCTATCAGCTGCTTATCACTCAGGCTGTTGTTTGTGTTGCTGTTTGGTTCTGGGTGGGTTTTTTTGTTGTTGTTTGGTTAGTTTGTTTTGTGGGAGGTTTTAATGTTTGTTTTTGTTTGTTATGGTTTTTATGAAAAAATCACATTTTTTTTCCATTTCATATGTTTTTAAAACTGACAGAAGAAACGAAAATGTATGTTTTCCATACTATGTTGCATTTTGCATTTTATTTTTTTTTCACTTTTAAAAATTTGAGAAGTCAAAGAACTCCGAATCACTTCATATCTGTATCTCATAGTTTGAATTGAATCTGCTGATTATATTCAATACCATGCTGCCATCATGCCAGCTTCAAAATGAAAGGGGTGGCTTGAGCAAAGTATCATGGGGCTTGAGGTTCAGATTGTAAGATAAGAGCTTCCTGTTCTGGTTGCTGCTTCTGATTTCTGGATTTTGGGGTGTTGGTCTTTTCTGCTGGGCCAGCTTCTGCATACTTGGGTGGAGGGAACTGTTTTGACACTGGCTTCTGCTGCTGCTTCTGCATTTTGCTGCACTTTACTGTACACAGGCTAAAATAATTGTGCATTGTATTATCTCAGTAAATTCCTTATATCAGTCCAGGGTTTTGGGGTTTGTTTTTTGGGGTTTGTTTTTGTTTTGTTGGGTTTTGTTTGTTTGTTTGTTTGTTTTGTGTTACTTTCATTCCCATCTGTGTGGAGGGTGTGGGCCTTGTGAGAGTGAGCTGTGTTAACCCAAGACACTATATGCAATTATAGACACATGCTCATACATGCATATACACACGTACTTTTACTGTAGCCATATAACGGGTTTATATATAGGCTATTAAAATAATGTAAATTACCAGCAAAAAGTGCAGTAACGATACTAAAACCGAAATTATAATCCTGAAGCTGAAAAGATTCTTACTATGAGGAATTTCATTTTGCTCTTACAACATTTGTGTTCAGTTATTTATCTACAAAAGAGATTTGTGGGATCAGGGAGACATTCTAAGGCTCCAGGATTGTTTCTCCAACCAGATTCAGGCTGAATATTGTTTGATTGAAATGGAAATGCACCTCTTGCAACAAGTGCTGAGTCTGAACCAGAGACTCATGGAATCCATTCAAGCAGCAGCTCTAATAGAGATAGCAGTGTGTGAAAGTTCTTTAGGGATATGTCATCCCTGGAATTTAAGCAGAACCATCAACAGACTACTGACAGCTCAGTAACAAATGCCCATCTCTCCCTAGGCCATCCTGCAAATGGAGCTAACAGTATGGACTTTCTTCAGAGAAGCATGATACAGTTTAGTGGGGCAGTCAGTACTGGTGCAGAACAAAGTGTTACCTTCAGGCAAGTTGGTGAGAAAGAATTAATAAAGTTACCCATAAAGTAAGAATGCAACAGTAACAAAAATGAAAGTGACTGTAAACTGCATTGATACATGGATAATTCATGCAGTAAATACAACAGAAAAGAAGGCACAGAAAACATGGCTTTGGTGAGTGGTGCAGAAAAAAATGTCAGTAATAGATGTCAAATATATCCTTTGTACTTTCACTGAGGTGTTTTGCAATTAAACAATCAAAACAAATATGCAGATCCCCTTGAATAGGAAAAGAATCTTCTTATAGTTTGGTGCTGGGAGTACCCTGGCAATTTGCTTTGTAACACTCACTTCTAGTACTATGCTGGAATTGTCTGAGAGCTCAGACCTCAAGTAAGACCCCAGTCCAGCTGCTAGGTGAGTTTATGCTCCAAGACTACAGGAGCACCTCTGCAGCGTTGCAACATGGATGTAGTAAAATAATTTTCATGCTTAAACTGTGCACACACAGAAAGAGTTTGATAGGATGTATGTTTCATGTATAAAATCAATGAATTAAGTAATTAATTAAACAATTCTTGTTTGACTTTGGAGGCTGGATGAGGCACTTAGTGCCATGGTTTAGTTAATTAGAAGGGTTCGGTGATAGGTTAGACTCGATGATCCCAGAGGTCTTTTCCAACCTGGTTAATTCTGTGATTCTGTGACTTCACTTCTGGGTATTCCACCTCTGTGGTTTACTATTTTTGATTCTGCACCTTGGACTTTCCATGTGGTCATCCATCTCATATTGTGCTTAGGGCCAAGGGTCCTCATCCTGTGCTGACCAGAATGTTCACCAGCAAGTGCTGAGTAGTCTCATTATTTCCTCAGATTCCATAGGGTTGGAAAAAACATTTGCTGGACCAACAAGCAGCAGTTTTATCTGGCAAGCCTAAATCCAAAAGGGAAGACTATGGGGTTTAAAGCCTTCAGGGTCCATTCCACATCACATAGCAACTTTCCAAATTATTCATCCATGCTTCAGCAAGAGCAGACACAGAGACATGACAGATAAGGGCCCTGAGAGCATCCCTACTTCTATCTCTTTGGCTGCCTGGGCTCAGGGCCAACTTGCAGCTAGTATAGCTGAGAGCTATCCCATCTCTATTGCTGGCCTTGGATACCATATTACAGGGAGACATTAGCCAGGGGCTCATACCACTTCCTGTGAGACCCGCTTTTAAGCTAAGCTACTTCCATTTGACCCCCAACTGAGCAGAAGCTCTTGCTGTGTCATAGCCATGCCTGTCCCTGGCTTTAGGCCCATTGCTCTGGACTTCAGATTTTGCCCTACAGCTGACTTCCAGCCTGATCGCAGACCTGTCTGGTGCTAACTGGGCTGTGTCTGACCCTTGTTACCCTCATTGAATCTACCTTGCTTGTCTCACTTGGAGGCTGTAGTATTGCTGAGACACCTGTCCTCCCAGCTGTGTTACTCTCACCCTCCCTTGCAGAGAGAAAGCTGTTGTTTCTTCCTGACAGGCTGTTCCTCACAAACTCTCCTCAGCTTTTAAAGACTGATTATCTCAACAAAAAAGTCAACCCATTTTCCTTCACAGAAGAACGGAAATGGTGGATTCACCCAGGGATCAAGCATACCACTTATACTACTGAACCATGGAAGAAGCAAAATGAATAGTGGTAGATTGTTTCCTGTCTCAGTGATAAGAAGACAGGGCTAGTACCTTTGGGAACAGTTTTTCTTATCCTTCTAGCCTTTCTGTACCCAAAGTATAGAGCCACTGTGGAAATAAAGGCCATTAATTCACAAGTAGAACAAAACAACATGTGTGAGCAGTGGCACTTGCAACTCTCGAAGTCCAAGGGATCTGTTACATACTCTTCTGACCTCAGTTGTAACCTGTATCACCTGGCACCACTAAGAGTATCACTGTGCCAGCAAGTGTCATGAGACTAAAAAAAAATTTTAAAAAAATCCTCTTTGAACAGTAAGTCAGAGAGAGTCAAGGGAAACTGTGGATGCCCTTTTCTTCTTTCTCTGTTTTCCTCTCATCCCTGTCCCAGCTGATTTTGCTGGAGATTTGGACCCTCCTGCTGGAATAAGTCTTTAGGTGCCTATTGCTGAATTCCTGCAGCAGCTGCTTAGACCTTTTCCTACCACTGTGTTGAAAAGTGGTGTTCGCCTGCCATGAACTCCAAAGAGTTCAACACTGATTAGGAAGGAAAGCTGGCGGGCAGGCAGCATGACTGACTAAGCCTGGTTTCCTTAGGAACCCAGCCTAAAAGAGTGAGAAAGTAAGAGTGTGTGTGTTCTGGTAGGCAGTGAATAATCCATTAATACTCTTAATTAAAAAATTAAACATGTGTCTGCTAATTACATCACCCTTCTCCTGCCCTCAAAAAGCAGCAAATGAGCATGGTTGCACACCTTCCTGTATGTTTATTTCCTTAGGATGCTGCTCATTTGCCCAGCAACCCAAATACCAGCTCAGGTAGCAGCTGCAACTGTAAAAACATTTTGGGGAAGAACGATGACAAATATTTTCTCTTTGGTAATGAATGGCAAAACTATTCACAGAAATCCTGCTCACTGTTGCTGTATGCCCTGAACTTGTTGATGTTTTTCATATATATGTCCTGATGCTATTAGTTCCCATCTCTCTGACAGGGCTGTTTAATACCAGGAATGCACACACTACTGAGCATCAACCAGAAGACCTGTAAAAAGAGAAAGGGACAAGGTAAATGGTTTAAGAAATAGGCTGTAAGGATATGAAAATGAACATGGACATCACCGTGGACTGCAGAGGAAGGTCTGCCAATGCTCTAGATTCTCTGGAGATTCACAGTCCTGCAGGAATAATGTGGTTCTCCATATTGCAAGCCCACATAGCAAATGAAACTTGCTGCTCCCCCTGTAACTTACCCTGCAGTGAATCTCCTTCGGTATATGTAGCCTCCTTAGCTGCTCTTTGTTGGCAGGGTTGCAGCCACTTGACATCAGGCCACAGCCTCTGAGTTGGGAAAGCTGTTTTATTCACTGCCTAAAGGAGCAGGATAATGTTCAGCATTGCTGTTGTTATTTATTAGAGTCATTAATTTGGCAGGAATTAAACAAATTCTGGCAGGTAGCATATGTCTCTGTATATAAGCATAACTATGCTGAGCTATAGAGGGTACACTAGGTGAAGAAAAATCAATTCCCTGATCTTTGGCTTCTGTCAGAATAGGCAGAAGACAGAGCAGGAGGGTATGTGCATCCACTGGAACATATATGGTCACTGTCACCAGATATTCACCCAATATGCTGTCCTCAAGACCTATCTTTACACTACAGCCTGCTGATCCTCTTGGGAAAGGGTCCAGCTGAGATATAGGTTTGTTTGTTTGGGTGCTCAAGTTCTTCTCAGGTGCCAGGCTGAGCATTTTATATTGTTTTTGACCATCAGGAAGACCGTAGTGGCTGAGCTGTTGCAGACAGGCTGATGCACTTACCTCGTATGTACTCTCCAGTCCAGACTGGATGGCACTGAGTAAAGTAGTGTGGTGTCGTGAGGTGGGGCACATTCACAGGGTCTGGGTCAGTGTCACTACCCTTTGTGGTGCAGTAGTGGAGGATGAGCACTTGAGGCTTACACCAAAACCTGTTCAAGCTAGAAATGAGGGAATGCATCCACAGCTGGGCTCCCCAGACAAAGCTCAATTACTTTATATTTGTGTAGAGATTGGGTGCATTTAATCCAGAAACAGTAGCAACCAAAAAGTCATTTCACTAAGTAGCAAGATCATCCACCACTTGGGAGTAGCTAGAATGATTTACAAAATGTTTTCACACTTCAGCAAAGAAGAGGCTGCATATTTCTGACTGTGGAGCAGAAGGCAATCCTGTAATAATGCCTCATCTTTACCAATCATTCCAAATTATTCACATGAAAGATCCTGCTTTCTCTCTTGGACTTTAATGAAGCTCCTGTTGAACCAATTATTCACTAGCTATTCATGATTGTCAGAAAGAAAATCACAGAAGCTTTGTCATTAGGAATAAGATTTGATTGGCAAGGCACATGGCTTTGGGGTGGGTTTTCTTCTTCCCCTATTCTGCTCTAAAGCCCTAGCTTTTAGCTGGCAATTTCCACTGCTATAATCTGATGGAAAGTGATAAAACACATCAGACTGCAGTACTCAAATGAGAAAACACTCCAGATTAGTAGGAATATAATTATGTTTTTCATGACATTGATTTTTTATTTTCTAACTGATAAAAGTAAACAACTGGGGGGGGAGGGGGAAGTGCTGAAAAACAACATTTAGACTTTAGTGAGATAATTAACTCAGCAATTAAACATATTTTGTATTCAGCATTTGTCCTCCATAGCACACAGCATATGTGACGTTTGTCCTTTATTCAAATTCTTGGTTCTTGCAATCTTTTTTGTCAGCAGTAGTGGCAGCCAGCAAGAGTCCTCTATGAAGGGCCCACTTCTATGGTGCTTTACTTTTAAAGATGAATATTCACAGCTATGGTTTGGAAGGGAAGAGGCAGCCAGAAAGAATCATGAAGCTGAGCTAAATGAGCAGAATTGAGATACAAGAGACCTGTGCAACAGGCATTCGTGTCTGTTTTCTTTTTGCTAGTAGTGTTTGGGAAATAAACCAAGCTCCCTGAGATCCTTGCTGCTCTGTGTACTATTCAAATTTATCCAGCTGCAATACAGGGCTGCAATGTCAAATGCCCTGTACTCTGATCCCATTTGATATCACAGCATCATGATGGGCTAGCACATGGGAAGGACATATCCAAGGACAATTAAAGAACAAGAATTAAAGACAATTAAAGAGGCTAGACTTCTGATAGGGCTGCCTTCTGTTTCAACAGTTACAGCATGAAACACAGGAACAGGCATAAGTAACGATGCATCTTTAGAAATCTCACAGTTCTTGTAAGCACAGAGTAGTTCTTCCATTATCAGTTCAGCAAAGAGTAAGCAAGTCTTCAGGGAAGATAATTGTCTTAGAAGGTATAAACAATACAGGAGAGATGTCCTCCACATCATTGCCCCATCTTTGTCATTTAGAAAAATGAGGTCATAAGGAAAGGGTTACAAGTCTAGGATAAATAAAATATGCTATTTGTGACTTCACAGGCAAGATTAAGAGGGGCATGAAAACACTGTCAGGCAGAGGTGTGCAGATAAGTCATGGAAAGGATGACACAGTACTTCTGCATGTCAACCCAAACTGTAAAGCTGTAGCTGATATCGCGCAAGTTAATACCCAAGCACACTGCAATTTATCTTACATGTTTTTTCTTTGAGACAACACTATGTGAGGCTTCTTTTCAGGGCAGAACTCTGAGCCTCAGGGAAACTCAAATATCTTCCTACTCTGTGAGACTGCCATGGCCCAATTTTAAACTGCTGCTGCTGGAAGGGTGGGGGGGCAAGGAGGAGTACAAGGGCTAGCTTCAGAGCTGGCAGAAATTTCTATAGTACACATACTATTACGAGTCATTCCAAAGTAATTTCTTCCTTTCCCAAGCTGAATTTGCCAGGTTATGTGCTAAAATCTTGTTTCTTACTTTGTCCTGGAACACTGTGGTGAATAATAAACATCAGCCTCAAGAGGCTGTTTCACTGCTAATTTTAGGCAATGAAATGTATCATGTATGTATTCATGATACATACAAATTACCATGTATCTGGAACACAACCTTCTCTAAACCCAGGGTGTTCATCTTGTGAGATCTGTGGCTATTTATGCAGTGCAAAAGTTGCATTGATAAATGCTTTTCAATATCAAACATAAAATGTGTTTGTTACTGTACTGACCTTGGGACATGAATAGGGAAGCACTTTGTCCTTCCCAGCAAGACAGCCACAGCAGCTGGCTATGCTTAGGACAGGCCAAACTAAAATAGGTCTGTCTGTAGGATAGGTTGGTAGAAGTACCATGAGAATTCTGCAAGTTATTCTAGTGCCATTAGTAGTCCCATCAACAGGTGATATCCCTCAAAATCATAGAATAGAATCATAGAATGGCTTAGGTTGCAAGTGACCTCAAAATCATCTAGTTCCAACCCCCCACCACAGGCAGGGACACCTTCCACCAGAACAAGTTGCTCAAGGCCTCATCCAACCTAGACTTGAACACCTCCAGGAAGGGAGCACCCACAACCTCCCTGAACAGTGTGTTACCACAGTATCACACAGTA
>WBNM01001963.1:1720-12267 GCA_013399055.1 Ramphastos sulfuratus
CCCCTCTCCCCTTTGCCTGCCCCTTTTTGTTTTCCCCCCTCTTTGCCTGCCCCTTTTCGTTTTCCCCTCTCTTTGCCTCCCTGCCCCCGCTGCAGACGTGCGGAGGTGACGCTGGACGGGGTGTGGCCGACAGACAAGAGCTCTCGGTGCCTGATCAAGAGCCCGGAGCGCCTGGGGGAGCTCAACTACGAGGGCAGGCTGGAGGCAGTGTCCCGCCGGCAGGGAGCTCGCTTCAAGGAGTACCGCCCCGAGACCGGCTCCTGGGTCTTCCAGGTCAGCTCTGCTGCTGCTCCTCCGCTGCCTCACGGGGGCCTGGGGGCTCATGGGCTGCATCCTAGGGGCCCTCATGGGCTGGGGCCTGGGGGTTGTAGGCTGGATCCACCCAAACCCTTCTAGGTGACCCGAGGCCCTTTCTGGACCACCTCAAAACCCTTGCAGATATCCCAAGGCCCTTTAGGGGCCACCCAAACCCTTGCAGATCACCCAGAGTCCTTCAGGGCCCTCTCAGAACTTCCCAGCTCATGCCAAGCCCCTTCAGGACCATCCCCAGGAGCCCTTTCAGGGGTTGGGGAGCGTTGTTGGAGTCCTTTGAGAAGTGGTTCCTGACACCTCTCCACCCTTTGACATCTTCTGTCCTCTTCCTCCTCCTCCCCCCAGGTTGCTCACTTCTCCAAGTATGGCCTGCAGGACTCAGATGAGGAAGAGGAGGATCAAGCTGCCAAGGTGGACACCAAGAAGCTCAAAACCACCCCTCTGCCCCCTCCAGGGCTTCTCCCACCCCAACAAATGACCCTCAATGGCAAACCAACTCCTCCAGCTCAGGTAGGACAGGAGGAGGTTGGCCTCCAGCTGGGAATTGACCATGGGAAGTGGAGAAGATCTGGTGCCAGGGGTGGGGGTTGAGTGAGGAGGAGCCTGGAAGCCACAGAGCAGAACCTGGGGCCAGCTGAGAAGCTTTTCAGCAGTGCTGTCCTGGGCTCTTGGTGCTTGAGAACCTTCCATGCTGAGGCTGTGGTGGGCTGGGAGGGGCTAGAAAATGCCTTGGAGATGTTTGCCACAAGTCTGGAAGGCAACTTTTGGGTTTGGGAGAGTTGTGTGGAGCCATCGAGGCCTGGAAAAGAGCTCCAAGGTGATGGAGTCCAACTGTGCTGCCTGGCAGAGGACACCAACTTGGTGCTTTCCAGAAGAACCATGGAATGGTTGGGTTGGGGAGGCCTTGGAGGTGATGGAGGCCAAGCATGGCCCCAGATAGAGAAGGCCTGGAGAGTGGCTGAGCAGGAGCTGAGTTGCTTTGGTGTGGATTAGAGAGCTCAGGAGGAGCTCTCCAAGCTCTCTGCTCCCTATCCCAGCTCTGCTTTCTCCTCCTGGCTGGCTCAGGTCCCTCAAAGCTCCTTTGGGCTCTCCCCACCTTGCTCATGGCTTCCTCAGCAGCTTGAGGTGCTCCTGGGAGCTCAGCAGGAGCCTTCCTTGAGCAGGGCCTGCACCTCCTGATGGCTGAGGTGGATGCTGGAGGCAGACACAGTTTGGAATCGTGGAAGGGTTTGGGTTGGAGAAGAGCTCTGAGGGGATGGAGGCCAAGCCTGGGGAGCAGGGGCAGAGGTGCTCTTGCTGCAGCCCTGGTGCCAGGAGTGGTCCTGCTCTTGGCACTGAGCTGGACTTGGACTTGAGTTTGGANCTCCTCCACAGCCTTCTGCTGCTTCTCCAGACCCTTGCCCAGCTTTGGTGCCCTCCTCTGTACCCTGCCCCAGTCCCTCAAGCTTCTCCTGGCACTCAAGGTCCCAACCCTGCCCCCAGGCTGCCAGCTGTGGCCTCCCCAGTGCCCAGCTCAGGGCTTTCTAACCCGGGTTGACCTTTGGAAACTTCTCTAGGAGAAGCAGGAGCTCACAGGATGCTCCAAACTCTTCCACCTTCATGGTGACAGGGAAAGGATGAGAGGACAAGGCCTCAGCTTGCCCCAGGGGAAGTTCAGGTTGGACATAAGAAGAAACTTCTTCACTGGAAGGGTTCTGAGAGCCTGGCCCAGGCTGCCCAGGGCAGTGCTGGAGACCACATCCTTGAGGGGATTTCAGAGCCATGGAGCTGTGGTGCTGAGGGCCTTGGTGTGGCTCCAGCCTTGGCAAGAGTGAGGTGGAGGTTGGACTCCACAGCCTTAAAGAGTCTTCTCCAGCCCAAATGATTCTAAACACTGGAAGCTGAAGAGTCACTTTTGGAGCTGAGTGACCTTCAGGAGGACATCTCCAAACCATGGCTGCTCCTCATTTCAACTTGCCCTCTTCCATGCCAACCCTGCAGGAGCCAGGACTTGGTTGCCCTCTGAACCCAACGTGGACTCTTCCCCCAGTGGGGCAGACATGTGCTGCTGCCTGCCCTGACCTCTTCCCTGTCTCCACAGAGCCCAGAGGTGGAGCAGCTGGGCAGGGTGGTGGAGCTGGACAGTGACATGGCAGACATCACCCAGGAGCCTGCCCAGGAGCTTGGTGGAGAAGAGAAGATGGCAGAGGAGCAGGAGGCTGTGCCTGCCTCTGCCCACATCGCCTCCGTCCTGGGGGTCAACCCCTACGTGCTGCAGGTGGGTGCAGGGCAGAGCCCTCCAGGGGAGGACATCTCCAGCAGCTCTCTGCTGCCTTCCTCAGGGCTTGGTCCACCAGCTGGTGGTGAACATCACCTCTGGAGAGGGATCAAAACTTGGGCAGCAGGCTGCTGTGTCCCACACCACCTCAGCTGGGTGCTGGGAAGGGACCTCTGCAGCTCAGCCAGGCCAGGGGCACCCACAGCAGCTTGCCCAGGGGCACCATGCCCAGGGCAGGATTGGAAGCTCTGCACAGAAGGAGACTCCACAACCTCTCTGGGCAGCCTGGGCCAGGGCTTGGGCAGCCTCACCCTGAACAAGTTGCTCCTGATGCCACTTGATGCCCTTTGGCCTGGCCATGGGCACCACTCAGCAGATGCCAGCCCCCAGCCTCTTGCCCCCACCCCAGCTCCTTCAGCTCTTGCTGAGCATTGCTCAGGTGCCCTCTGGGGCTGCTCTGCTCCAGGCTCTCAGCCCCAGGGCCCTCAGCTGCTCCTCACAGCTTCTCCACAGCCTTGCCCAGCTTTGGTGTCCTCCTCTGGGCCTCAGCCTCTGCCCAGCCTCCCCTGGGCTCTCTCCAGCACTTGCCAGGCTCTGAGCTGGGCAGCCCAGCCCTGCCCCCAGCACTCAGCTGGGGCCTCCCCCAGGGCAGAGCAGAGGGCAGTAGAACCTCCCTTGACCTTCTGCTGCCCACACTCTGCTCCATGCCCCCCACCACACCTTTGGCCTCCTTCATCCCCAGGGTCTCTTGCTGGTTCCCGGGTGCCTCCTTGTGCCCCCTCCCAGCTCCTTCTGCTGGCAGCTGCTCCCCAGCAGGTCCTCCCTCAGCTGTGCTGCTACAGGAGATTGTCCCTGCCCAGGGCCAGGACCCTGCCCTGGCTCTGCTTGGGCCTTCAGTAGCTTGCTCTGCCCAAGCTCTTTAAGCTGCTGAGGTCAGAAGCTACACAAGAGAGGTCTCACCTTGGGCAGGTGTCCTCATGGACAGCCAGCAGCAGCTTAGGTGCTTCCTGGCCCAGCAGGATGGAAGCTGCCTGCTGGCTCTCCTCAGGGGGCAAGTGTAGAGTCATGCCTCTGGGCAAGAGCAACCCCAGGGAGCAGCATAGGCTGGGGACTGAGCTGCTGGAGGGCAGTGAAGGGCAGCTTGCTGGAGGAGACAACCTGGCAGAGGAGCAGGAGGCTGTGCCTGCCTCCACCCTGGGGTCCTGTAGGTGGGTGCAGGGCAGAGCCTTCCAGGAGAGGACATCTCCAGCAGCTCTCTGCTGCCTTCCTCAGGGCTTGGTCCACCAGCTGGTGGTGAACATCACCTCTGGAGAGGGATCAAAACTTGGGCAGCAGGCTGAGTGAGCTGCTGGAGGGCAGTGAAGGGGAGAGGAGGCCTGGTGGATGGCAGGATGCCCACAAGGTAGCCATGTGCTCTGGTAGCCAGGAGGGGCAGTGCCATTCTGGGGTGGCTTAGCAGGGCTGTGTTTAGTAGGTCCAGAGAGCTTCTCCTGCCCCCTCTGCCCTGAGGCCACATCTGGAGTATTGTGTCCAGTTCTGGACCCCTCCAGCTCAAGAAGGACCTCAGGGACCTGCTTGAGAGAGTCCAGCACAGAGCCACAAAGATGATGAAGGAAGTTGAACATCTTCCTTCTGAGGAGAGCCTGAGGGAGCTGGGGCTTGGAGTTTGGAGAGGAGCAGCCCAAGGGGTGACCTGATTGATGTTCATAAATATCTAAGTGCCAGCAGGCTGGAGCCAGGCTCTGCTGGGTGATGCCCAGTGCCAGGACAGGGGGCAGTGGGTGGCAGTTGAGGCAGGAGCAGGTTCCATGTGAACCCCTGTGAGGGTGACAGCCCTGGCACAGGCTGCCTGGGGAGGGTTGTGGAGCCTCCCTCTCTGGAGAGATTGAAGAGCTGCATGGATGTGTTCCAGTGTGATCTGCTCTGGCAGGGGGGGCTGCACCTGATGAGCTTTGGAGGTCCCTTCCAGCCCCTGACATTCTGTGATGTTGTCAGATCATGAAAGCTTCTCTGCTGGCTGATGAAGATGACCTGGATTTGATCTTGGATCATCCCCACCTTGGGAAGCCACCTCAGCAGCTGGACACCTCCCAGGAGCTCTGCTCTCCCAGGCTTCCCATCTCCAGGTCCCAAGGCCAGAAGAGATCCTCAGGTATTATGGGAGGCCACCTAGAGCTGGGCTCTGAAGGGGCTGGGAGCACCTCCTGCTCTTGTGCTCTTTCTTGGTCCTTCATTGCTGCTTTTTGTCCACCTGGGGACATTTTCTGCCCTTGGAGGTCTCTCCAGGTTGCTCCAGAGGTACCATGAGTCCCCCTCTGATGTGCTTGGTCCTCTGTGGCCACCAGTGATGGTCCAGCAAAGGGCAGCTCCTGGTTTCTTCTCTCAGAGCCTGGCCCTGCACCCACTCTGCCCTCCAGTTGGGCATCTCAGGAGGAGAGCTCTGATAGCTTCACCAAGGCCAAGTCCAGCCTGGTGGCTTTCCATGAGGGAGTGATTCCATCAGCAGGCAGCACCCAGAGCTCTTCCCTTGTCCATTTAGACGTCTGCAAAGCCTTTGGGTTGCTCCCTCACCACTCTCTCTGGATTTGATGGCATCTAGAGGGTGGTGCCCTGTGGCTTAATGTCCAGATGGAGGTGGGCAACAGGGAGGTGTGGCCCTCAGAGGTCCATTTTGGGCCCAGGGCTGTTGAGTGTCTTCATCAGTGACATGGTGCAGGGCACACCAAGCTGAGGGTGGGCTTGAGACAGCTGAGGGCTGGGGTTCAGCCAGGGGGACCTGGACAAGTTTGGAGGTGTAGAACCAGGGGAACCTCAGGAGGGGCAGCAGGGCCAAGGGCCAGGTCCTGCAGTGGGGCTGAGACAACTCCTGGGGTCCATCCAGGCTGGAGAGCAGCCCTGGGGAGATGCCAGCTGCAGGGCTGGGGCAGCTCTGGAGGGCTGAGCACAGGCAGGGAGCTGCTGGGGCAGGCCCAGAGGAGGCCACAGCCATGCTGGCAGGGCTGGCAGCCCTCTGCTGGGAGGCCAGGCTGGCACAGCTGGGGGTGCCCAGCCCGGAGAAGGCTCCAGGGGCACCTTGTGGTGGCCTGGCAGGGCTGGAAGGGGCCCAGGAGAGAGCTGGGCACAGAGTTTGGAGCAGGAGCTGCTGGGGCAGGCCAAGGGGGGAGGCTTTGGAGCTGTGGAGCAGGTGTGAGGAAGTTGTGCAGCAGGAGGCTGGGCAGAGGCTGGCTGAGGGCAGGCAGAGAGGTGGGAGCTGCCCCCTGGGGCTGGCAGCAGCCCAGGGCAGGTTGGTTGGGGCTGGGAGCTGCCTGCTCTGCCTGGGGCTGTGCCTGCTGCCTGCAGGCTGGCACTGGGTGCCCTTGGCAGCTGCCTTCAGCCCAACCCTTCCCCACATTCCCTTCACCCTTCCTCCCTCTCCCCTCTCTCTCTCTCCCTCTCTCTCTCTGCAGTCGGTGGCCTGCTCCAGTCCAAATTTGCCAACCTCTTCCAACCCCCCAGTGCTGCTCCTCAAGCTTTGAAGGCTCTGAAGACTCCAAGCAGTCCTCCACCTGCCAGCCTGTGGGCAGCAGCTCCTGCATCTCCCTTAGCTGCCACCTTCGCGCTGCCCCCGGCGGTGCCCGAGGCGCCCCTGAAGGCGGTGGGCGTGCGGCGGCAGCAGGGCCTGGTGCCCCTGGAGATGTCCATCACCTATGGCAAGGGCAGGCTGCTGATGGACATGGGGCTCTTCATGGGGCGCTCCTTCCGCGTGGGCTGGGCACCCAACTGGACCCTGGCACACTGCGGGGATCGGCTGAGCGGCGCTGGGCACACAGCAGCTCCTGGGCACCAGCCGCTGCGCTCCGGCTTCCCTCCGCCTGCCAGAGCGTGAGTACAGGCCTGCTGCTGCCCCTCCCTGCAGCCTGCCTCCTGGGGGGGGCTTGCAGCTCTCCTCCAAGCTTCCTGGGGATGCTGTGCTTGGAGGTCAAGAACTTGGCCTGAAGAAGCCTGGATCTGATGATCTCAGAGGGCTTCTCCAACCTTCAGGATGATTCTGTGCTTGGAGGTCAATACTTTGACCTGAAGAAGCCTGGATCTGATGATCTCAGAGGGCTTCTCCAACCTTCAGGATGATTCTGTGCTTGGAGGTCAAGAACTTCACCTCCAAGCTCATCATATCCAACCTTCTAAAGGTCTTCTCCAGCCCTCAAGGGGATGCTGTGCTTGGAGGTCAAGAACTTGGCCTGAAGAAGGTTGGACCTGATGATCTCAGAGGACTTCTCCAACCTTCAGGATGATTTTGTGATTGGAGGTCAATAACTTCACCTAAGACCATCTAATCCAACCTTCTAAAGGTCTCCTCCAACCCTCATGGGGATTCTGTGGTTGGAAGTCAGTAATTTGTTGGCCTTCATCTCAATATTCCTTCTCCATGGAGATGCTCTTGGGCCAGGAGAGATCCTTCAGGTTGCTCCTTCCCTAACTCAGAGACTTCAGACATTGTCCTAAGAGCAGAGCTCCTCAGCAGCTTGGAGAGCTGGGGGAGAGGAAGCTCCTGAAGGCCAAGCAGGGTCCTGGCCCTGGCCAGGTACAACCTCCTGCAGCAGCACAGCTGTGGGGGGACCTGCTGGGGAGCAGCTGCCAGCAGAAGGAGCTGGGGGGTGCCTGCTGGGGGGCACAAGGAGGTGCCCAGGAGCCAGCAAGGGGCCCTGGGGGCCAAGGAGGTCTCCTGGAGGCCATGGAGCAGAGTGTGGGCAGCAGCAGGGGCAGGGAGGTTCTGCTGCCCTCTGCTCTGGGGGAGGCCCCAGTTGAGTGCTGGGGGCAGGGCTGGGCTGCCCAGCTCAGAGCCTGGCAAGTGCTGGAGAGAGCCCAGGGGAGGCTGGGCAGAGGCTGAGGCCCAGAGGAGGACACCAAAGCTGGGCAAGGCTGTGGAGAAGCTGTGAGGAGCAGCTGAGAGCCTGGAGCAGAGCAGCCCCAGAGGGCATCTGAGCAATGCTTAGCAAGAGCTGAAGGAGCTGGGGGCTGGCATCTGCTGAGTGGTGCCTATGGCAAGGCCAAAGGGCATCAAGTGGCATCAGGAGGAACTTGCTCAGGGTGAGGCTGCCCAAGCCCTAGCCCAGGCTGCCCAGAGAGGTTGTGGAGTCTCCTTTTGTGCAGAGCTTCCAACCCTGCCCTGGGCACAGTGCCCCTGGGCAAGCTGCTGTGGGTGCCCCTGGCCTGGCTGAGCTGCAGAGGTCCCTTCCCAGCACCACTGCTGGGAAATCTCAGATACCTTCAGCTTCTCTGGAGACCTCTCCTGGCCTAACTCTTCCTCAGCTCAGCTCTTCAACCATTAGAGTCTTCCTCAAAGCTCTCCTCCCTGCCTCAGCTGCTGGCAAGGTGGTCACAAAGTGTCCTTCTGGGGAGCTCCTGGCACCCAGGGCAGTGAGCTGCCACCTTCTGAACTCCTTCACCATGGCCCTCCAAGGCCTTCAGAAGCCACTGCTGAGCTCAGCTGCTTGACATTGAGCTTAGGCCCAGCTCCAAGCTTGCAGCACAGAGCTTGGCTGCAGCCCTTGCTGGGGCTCAGCTTGGCCTTGCAGACCCATCCCAGACCTGCTTCCATCTTCTCCTTCCCTCTAGGCTCTCAGAATCACCTTTCAAGGTGCACCTGGAGAAGCTGAGCTTGGCCCAGCAGGAGGTGGCTGGAGCCCAGCAGCTGTACCTCACCCCCCTGGAGATCAAACTGAAGCACAGCACTGTCCACATGGACCAGCACTGTCCCCTCCTGGCACCCAACCCTGGTGTGGCTGCTGTCCATGACTATGCCAGCTGGGTCAGGAAGGCAGCTGAGGATCCTGCTGGGGCAGAAGGTGAGGCTGGAATCCTCCTTCTCACCCTGCTGGCACTGACAGGTGTCCTGCTTGGCTCCCAGCAGAGCAAAGGTTTCAGCCTCCATGGCCCTGTCCACCAAACTGGAGGAGTGGAGTCCTCATCCCAGGGAGGGGTTGGAAGCTGTGGTGCTGAGGGCCATGGGTTGGTGGTGCTGGGGCAGGGCTTGGGGACTCCATCTCCTTGGAGGTCTTCTCCAACCCATTCCATGGTTGTTGCCAGCACCAACCTGGTGGATCTCTGGCCTGTACCTCAAGGACCTCTCTGTGCCCCTCTCTGTGCCCCAGCAGCTGTGGTCAAACATTGGTGCCTGACCTGGACTCTGTGTGAAGCTCTGTGGGGCAGGCTGCAGGAGCTGGATGCCAGCCTGGAGGAGCCCAAGGAGTACAGCCTGGCCCTGCAGAGGAGAAAAGCCTTCTCCAGGTGGCTCTCCCAGACAGCTGCTGCCCACATCCAGCAGGAGGTCTCCCTGGCACACCACAGCCACCACCTCGACTCTGTCTTCAGCTACCTGACTGGCAAGAGGGTTGGGGAGGCCTGCAGGCTGGCACAGCAGTCAGGTGAGGGCCTGGCACAGCCTGGCAGCTCCCTCCTGGGTCTCTCTTGAGGTGCTTGGAGGTGTCCTCCCTATGGAGGGGATCCCTTTCAGGTCCCTCTTGGTCCCCTTTTGGGGTGCTCCCCCTGTAGGAGGTCCCCTTCAGGGTCCCCTCCTTTGGTGTCCCTTTCCCCCAGAGGAGGTTACTTTTGGGGTCCCCCAGAGGAGGTCCCCTTTGAGTGTCCCTCTGGAGGGGTACTTTTGGGTCCTTCAGTTTTTGGGGTGGGAGGAGGAGAAGAGACACAGAGGACCCCATCTAGGGGGCTGGGGGGGACCTGCCCCAGGAGGAGGTCCCCATCTAGGGGNGGTCCCTGCGTGGGGGCGGGGGGGCGCCCGGCCCAAGGGGGGGTCCCCCATCTAGGGGGCTGGGGGGGACCTGCCCCAGGAGGAGGTCCCCATCTAGGGGGCTGGGGGGGACCTGCCCCATCTTAGCATGGTGCTGCCCCTTCTGAGTGGTGCAGAGGTGGTGCCAGCCCAGGTGGCACTCTGGGCCATATCCCAGCGGTGCTGGAGCTGCAGGGCAGAAGGTTGGGCCTGGTGAGGTCTCAGCCAAGCCCTCTGTGGCTCTCCTTGCAGCTTGAGGACCTGACCTGGTCACCTTCCTGGTGCCTTCTCACCTCTCCTGAGCTGACAAAGTGCTGCTTGGTGGGATCTAGGCCCATTTTATTTTTCTGGCCAGGGTCTCCCTGGTATGTGGTCTTCAAATGCTGAACTCAGCCTGATGGAGTTTTAAGGACAAATCATCCTGCTCAGTGTCTTCAGGACCCCTCCAGGCTGGCCAGAGGTGTGGCTGAGCTCCCACCTCAGCAGACATTCAGGGCCCAGCTTGCTTGGGGCTCTGAGCAGCCTGAGCAGTTGGAGATGTCCATGCTGGCTGCTGGGGCTTGTTCAGGATGACCTTTGAAGGTCCCTTCCCACCTCTCCACTCCATCTCCTTCAAGGTGTCCTTCACCTTCTCCTCCCACCAGCCTTCCAGGAGCTGTTCCTGAAGTGCTTGGCACACCAAAGCCAGTCCCAGGCAGCTGTGGCCTGACCAAAGCCCTCCCCAGGCCAGCAGGAGGCAGCTGTGACCCTGCTGCCAGCAGGGGCTTGCCTGACCAGGGCTTGTCTCCTCTGCCAGGTGACCACAGGCTGGCACTGCTGCTCTCCCAGCTGGCAGGAAGTCAGCCTGTGAGAGACCTCCTGACCATGCAGCTGGTGGACTGGCACAGGCTGCAGGCTGATGCCTTCATCCAGGAGGAGAGGCTGAAGATCTTTGCTCTCCTGGCTGGGAAGCCTGTAAGTCCTCCTGCCCTCTGCCCCCTTCAAGCTGTACAACTCAACCACAGTGTGTGGTGGGCACCAAGAGGGGTGGGAGATCTTCACTGGGAGAGAGGAAGACTTGGGTGGTGAGGAAGCTCCTGAAGGCCAAACAGGGCCAGGGCAGGCTCCTGCCCCTGGGCAGAGACAAACTGCAGCTGAGAGAGGACCTGCTGGGGAGCAGCTGCCAGCAGAAGGAGCTGAGGGGCACAAGGAGGTGCCCAGGAGTCAGCAAGGGGC
>WBNM01001963.1:12356-31426 GCA_013399055.1 Ramphastos sulfuratus
CAGCTGAGTGCTGGGGGCAGGGCTGGGCTGCCCAGCTCAGAGCCTGGCAAGTGCTGGAGAGAGCCCAGAGGAGGCTGGGCAGAGGCTGAGGCCCAGAGGAGGACATCAAAGCTGGGCAAGGCTGTGGAGAAGCTGTGAGGAGCAGCTGAGGGCCTGGAGCAGAGCAGCCCCAGAGGGCATCTGAGCAATGCTCAGCAAGAGCTGAAGGGGCTGTGGGGGTGGCATCTGCTGAGTGGTGCCCAGGGGCAAGGGGACATGGAGTGGCATCCAGGAGGTGGCATCAGGAGCAATTTGCTTGGGGTGAGGCTGCCCAAGCCCTGGCCCAGGCTGCCCAGAGAGGTTGTGGAGCCTCCTTGCATGCAGAGCTTCCAACCTGCCTTGGGCATGGTGCCCCTGGGCATGCTGCTGTAAGCTCCAGAGGTGCCTTCCCAGCACCCCAAGCTGCTGCTGTGAGCACTGTGTGGTGAGCTGGTGCCCTCCTGTGCCCTGCAGGTGTGGCAGCTGTCAGAGAGGATCAGCATCAACATCTGCTCACAGCTGGACTGGAAGCGCTGCCTCGCCCTGCACCTCTGGTACCTGCTGCCCCCCACAGCCTCCATCTCTGCTGCCCTGGGCATGTATGAGGCAGCATTCCAGGTAGGCTGGGGCACAGCCTGGGCAAAAGGAGAACTTCCTCCATGCCATGGACCTTCTGAGCCTTCCCTCAGCACTCACTTGGCAGATGGCACCAAGGAGGATGGATGTGACCTGCCTGGAGGGTCAGGAGGGAGCTGCGGAGGGCTCTGGGCAGGCTTGGAGCCATGGGAAGGGCAATGGGATGTGGGCACTGAGGGCAAGGGCTGGCACCTGCCCCTGGGGCACAGGAAGGCTCCAGGCTGGGGGCAGAGTGGCTGGAAAGGGCCTGGGGGGGAAAGGAACTGGGGGAGGGGTTGGTGGCAGCAGCTGGAGAGGAGCCAGGGGGTGCCCAGGTGGGCAAGAAGGGCAGCAGCAGCCTGGCAGGGAGCAGCAGTGCTGTGGGCAGCAGCAGCAGGGCAGGGATTGTGCCCCTGGGCTGGGCACTGGGGAGGCCACAGCTGGNCTTCTCCAACCCCTCCCATGCTTCTCTCCTGATGCTGGGTCAGGCCTGGGCTTGGTCTGGCTGCAGCCCAGTGATGATGAGAAGCTGAGGAGCTCCATTTCTGGAACCTTCTCTAGCTGGAAACCATTCCAGTGGTTCTTCCAGTCCCAG
This sequence comes from Ramphastos sulfuratus, assembly GCA_013399055.1. Lineage (NCBI taxonomy): Eukaryota > Metazoa > Chordata > Aves > Piciformes > Ramphastidae > Ramphastos > Ramphastos sulfuratus. The sequence goes on from WBNM01001963.1 coordinate 13,585, forward strand.
CCCTTGGCCCATGGCACCAACCCAGCCAGAGTCAAGAGAGTTTTGGTGCCCACCTGAGTCCATCAGGGTTGGTTTTCTGGGGGCAGAGCATGGGAGAGCTGCTGCAGCTCCACACACCACAGCTCCCCCAAAGCCCTTTTGGGGTTAGGTTGTCTCTTGGTTGGAGATATTTGACCTTCAGCCTGGTGCCCACCTGTGTGTGCAGAACAGCCCAGCCAGTGAGAAATATGCCTGCTGCCCACTGCCACCCTACCTGGAGGACTCTGGCTGTATCCTAGAAGAGGAAGACCATGGAGGAAGACCTCTGAGGGATGTCTGTTTCCACCTGTTGAAGCTCTACAGTGACAGGTGGGTGGGTCCCTGGCTCCAGCTCTTCTCAGCAGACTCTTTGGTCCATCACCCATGCCCTGAGTGCCCACCCCAGGGGGTTCAAAACCACCTTCAGGCTTTGCTTGAGGCACCCAAAGCTGCTCCTGCCAGCTGAGGGGACAGTGGCACTGCTGAAGGTGGTGGAGGTGATCTAAGTGGAGCTCTGGAGAACCTTTGTGGGGCTCTGGATGTCTGAAGAGGGCAAACTTCTGCTCTTCAGCCTGGGGGATCTCCAGAGGAGGAAGAGGAGGGAAGGGAAGGTGGTGCCAGGGGAGGCACCCCCAGAAATGGAGGCAAGGCAGGTGGCTGAAGCTGCCTCCAGCCCAACCCCTTCCATGCCCTTGGGAGGTGCCTCCAGCCCAGCCCCTTCCATGACCCCATGACCACTGAAGGTGCCCCCAAGCCCACCCCTCCCTCTCCATGCCCACACTGGAATCCTTCCTCCCTGCAGGCACTATGACCTTGACCAGCTGCTGGACCCCCGGAGCATCACCTCAGACCCCCTGGACTACCGCCTCAGTTGGCACCTCTGGGAGGTGCTCAGGGCCCTCAACTTCACCCACCTGTCCCAGCAGAGCCAGGGGGTGCTGAACGTTGGCTATGCTGCCCAGCTGGAGAGTGAAGGCCTCTGGGAGTGGAGCATCTTCATCCTCCTCCACCAGCCTGACCCCAGGTGAGTGCCAGCAGAGCCTTCGGGCCCCAACTCGCCCCTGCAGCTCTGGCACAGCCACCTGGGCACTGCTGCCTGGCATGGCCTCAGAGGGAGTGGATGGAGCTGGCTGGGGCCTGAAGGCTGCTGGGGAACAGTTCATGGGCCTCTGGGGCTCCTCTTCCTCCTCCTGCTCCTCTTCCTCTCTCTAGCTTTGGATCTCTTCCTCCTCCTCTCTCTGGCTTTTGGTTCTCCTCTCTGGCTTTCAAATCTCCTCCTGCAGGCAGAGCAGGCAGCTCCCAGCNCCCCATGCTCTGCAGATGCAGGAGGTGCTTGGTTGGACCCTGTTGGGTGCTGAAAAACTGCACAGGAGCCAACACCCCCCAGGGTCCTCCTCCAGCTTCTCCTGCAGGCCTCAGGTAGGACATCAGGAGGCCTTTAGACCTTCACTTGATGTCAGGCCCCCAGAGCTGTCTCCAGGGTCCCAGCCCTGGTTGGCTTTTGCCCAATGCCCCCCTAGGCTGCCATCTCCCAACCTTCTGCTGCCTCCCTCAGCAGCCAGCTGCAGGTTTGGTGCTGGAGCCAGGCCCAAGCCTGTCCCCTCTGTGCCCCCCAGGCTGCGGGAGAAGGCTGTGCGGGAGCTGCTGAGCCGCCACTGCCAGCTGCAGGAGAGTCCTGAGGCCTGGGCCAAGGAGACCTTCCTCACCCAGAGGCTCTCTGTGCCCCCAGCATGGATCCACGAGGCCAAAGCAGTCCGGGCAAGGGTGGAAGGGGACAAGCACAAAGAAGCTTTCTTCTTGTTCAAGGCTGGACACTGGAACCAGTGCCACAAGCTGGTGGTCAGGTACCTGGCTTCAGGTGAGGCTCCTCAGCTGCTGGCTCCCAGAGTTCTGCTGCTCCTTCCACTGTGCCCTCAGGAGGAGGCCAAGCCCTGGGGGGGCAAGGGTTGGTGGGGACAGCAGGTGGAGGCTTCAGCTTGGGCTGTAGGGCAGAGGGTGGTGGAGAATCTCCTTCACCCCAGGGAGAACCTTCTCCAGCCCTCTGGAGGAGCTTTTTCTCCTCCTGGAGAACTTTTTCCAGTCCTCCTGGAGAACCTTTTATAGCCCTGTGGAGGATCTTTTCCTCCCCCTTCAGAACTTTCTCCTCCTGGAGAACCCTTTCTAGGCCTGTGGAGAACCTTCTCACAGGGAGAACTTTTTCCCCACCACCCACCCCGTGGAGGACTTCCTCCTGCCAGAGGTCCTTGATCAGGGAGCAGGGGCAGAGGTGCTCTTGCTGCAGCCCTGGTGCCAGGAGTGGTCCTGCTCTTGGCACTGAGCTGGACTTGGACTTGAGTTTGGAGGTTCTGAAGCAATCTGTGACCATCCCTGGAAGGGTTTGGGAGCTGTGGAGCTGTGGTGCTGAGGGCCATGGGTTGGTGGTGCCCTGGGGCACTGCTGGGGCCCTGCTTGGACTCCAGCACCTTGAAGGTCTCTTCCAACCCAAACCATTCCAGGATTTTGGTTGGAAGAGAGCTCCAGGATCAGTGCCAGGGCACCACCAACCCATGGCACTGCCCCAGGGCACCACCAACCCATGGCCCCAGCAGTGCCCCAGCACCACCAACCCATGGCCCTCAGCACCACAGCTCCCAACCCCCTCCAGCCATGCCCACTCCACCACTGCCCTCCCCAAGCAGCCTGGCACAGGCCTGTACAAGCCTCCAGGGGCACAAATTGCTCCTCAGGGCCAAGCTCAACCTGCCCTGGCACAGCCTGAGGCCATCTCCTCTTGGCCCAGCCCTCAGCACAGACCTTCAGCCCCAGCTGGCTCCAAGCTGCTCTCAGGGAGGATGAGGATGAGGATGGTGCTGAGGAGCAGTCCCTCAAGCTCCTCCTGGCACTCAGGGCCCCAACCCTGCCCCCAGGCTGCCAGCTGTGGCCTCCCCAGTGCCCAGCCCAGGAGCACAATCCCTGCCCTGCTGCTGCTGCCCACAGCACTGCTGCTCCCTGCCAGGCTGCTGCTGCCCTTCTTGCCCACCTGGCACCCCCTGACTCCTCTGCAGCAGAACCTCTGTCTGGTGACCTCAAACCATTCCACACCTCCCTGAGGGCACCAGCAGCAGCTTTGCCTTTTAGCCAGCTGAGGTTGTGGAGATGCCAGGAGGGTTCTGCCTTGCTCCTTCATCTCTTGTCCTCTCTAGATGCCATCATCAATGAGAACTACAAGTACCTGAAAGGCTTCCTGGAGGATCTGGCCCCACCAGAGAGAAGTTCTCTGATCCAGGACTGGGAGCTGGCAGGCCTGGTCTACCTTGACTACATCCTGGTGATTGAGATGGTGGACAGGATCCCGCAGGTAACAGCTTCAGCCCCTGCTGGGCTTGGAATCAACTTCTTAGAAGCTCCTCCAGGCTCTGCTCCTCACTGCTCAACATCTCTGACTGGCAGAGCCCAAGGTGTGGCCTCTGTCCTGCTCTCTGCAGCAAGAGACAGCAGTGGGGGGGAAGAAACCAAAGTGGATGGGTTGGAGTCTGAGAGTGAGTCCTGGAGGCATCTGCCAAGGGCACCCAGTGCCAACCTGCAGGCAGCAGGCACAGCCCCAGGCAGAGCAGGCAGCTCCCAGCCCCAACCAACCTGCCCTGGGCTGCTGCCAGCCCCAGGGGGCAGCTCCCACCTCTCTGCCTGCCCTCAGCCAGCCTCTGCCCAGCCTCCTGCTGCACAACTTCCTCACGCCTGCTGCACAGCTCCAAAGCCTCCCCCCTTGGCCTGCCCCAGCAGCTCCTGCTCCAACCTCTGTGCCCAGCTCTCTCCTGGGCCCCTTCCAGCCCTGCCAGGCCACCACAAGGTGCCCCTGGAGCCTTCTCCGGGCTGGGCACCCCCAGCTGTGCCAGCCTGGCCTCCCAGCAGAGGGCTGCCAGCCCTGCCAGCATGGCTGTGGCCTCCTCTGGCCTTGCCTCAGCAGCTCCACATCTTGCCCTGTTCCACTCTACTTCCTCTCTAGACCCCTCTGCTGCTCTCTCTCCACATCCTCCCAGCAGCTTTCTCTCTGGGCTGTCTCCTCCTAGACAAATTTGACTTCCAAGTCCCCTCAGGAGTCCAAACCACGAGGAGAAGGCTCTGAGGCTGCTGCAGGCCTGGAGCAGGCTGCCCAGAGGCTGTGGAGTCTCCCTGCAGAGCTTCCAACCCACCCTGGACATTGTGCTCCCTGGGCAAGCTGCTGTGTGTGCCCTGCTGGGGCAGAGGGCTTGGCCTGCGTGGGCTCCAAGAAGTCCATTCCCAAGGCCCTCAAGGACTCAGCTGCCCCCAGGCCCTCTTCTGACCCCTGCCAGGTCCCACCTGAGGAACCTCAAGGACTCAGCTGCCCCCAGGCCCCATCGTGACCCCTGCCAGGTCCCACCTGAGGACTCAGCTGCTCCCAGGCCCCATCCTGACCCCTGCCAGGTCCCACTTGAGCAGCCTCATGGACTCAGCTGCCCCCAGACCTGTCACCAGCTCCCAGCTGTGCCACCAATCCCCTCCCTGGGCAAGGTCCTGAGGGTGCCCCTGGCCTGTCTGAGCGCCAGGAGTCACTCCCCATGGGCATGAGGCTGTGGTGGGGCAGAGCAGCTGAGGTCCTGTGCTTGTCCCTGCAGCTGGAGTGCTCCCCCTACGAGCTGGAGAGGCTGCACACCAAGGTGACATCACTCAGCAGCAGGGTGGAGCAGCTGCAGTGCCACAGTGCCAAGGACCGCCTGGCACAGTCAGGTATGGGCACACACAGCTCCAGCAGGCCCCTGCAGGGCAGCAGCCAACAGCTTGGGCCCCAGGGCTGGTGGCTCCTGTCCCTCAGAGAGGTGGAGCAGGGGAAGGTCACAGGCCTGCTCTGGGGGGAGGGGTTGGGAGGGCTCTGCTGAGGAGAGCTGGGAGGGGGGGATCAGCCTGGAGGAGGCTCCAGGGAGACCACCTGGGCACAGGGCACCCTCTAGGAGATGGTTTTGGCACCTCAGGTAAATGGCTCTGCCCCACATTGGCCTCCTGAATTGCATTTGAGGTCATCTCTCCTCAGGAGCTCCTGGACCTCACCACTGGGGAGGCCACAGCTGGCAGCCTGGGGGCAGGGTTGGGCCCCTGAGTGCCAGGAGGAGCTTGAGGGGCTGGGGCAGGGCTGAGGCCATGCTTGGCCTCCACCCTCCAGGTCTTTCCCAACCAAAGTGATTTCCCTGATCCCTTCTGTAAGAGGTGGGGGGGCAAGGGGTTAGGGTTGCCAAGGGGCATCAAGTGGCAGCCAGGAGGTGGCATCAGGAGCAACTTGTTTGGTGGGAGGGTGCCCAAGCCCTGGCCCAGGCTCCCCAGAGAGGTTGTGGAGTCTCCTGTGGAGACTTCCAACCCCCCTTGGCCTTGGTGCCTCTGTGCCAGCTGCTGTGGGGGTGCCCTCCAGCAGGGTGGCTCCCAGGTGGGCTCCATCCCTCCCTCCTTGCCCCCTGCAGAGATGGCCAAGCGCATTGCCAACCTGCTGCAGGTGGTGCTCAGCCTGCAGCAGCTGCCTGAAGCCCCCCTGGAGCCCCCAGCAGAGCTGCAGAAGGTGCCCCTCAGGCTCCTGGCACCAGACATTGGTCTGCCCATGCCCGAGGACTATGCCCTGGAGGAGCTGCGCAGCCTCACCCAGGCCTACCTGAGGGAGCTGACTGTGTGGACTCACTGAGGGAGGACCTTCCTCCAGCCCTGGACATCACCATCAGCATCTTCAACCTCCTTTCCTTACCCCTGGCCCCCATCTTCAGAGAGCCTCCAACCTCTTCTTGGCCTCCATGGAAACATCTCAGCGGCCGCCAGGGGGCGCCTCCAGCTACCAGCAGCCACCTCCAGCCGCTGCCGCCAGGGGGCGCCTCCAGCTGCCAGCAGCCATCTCCAGCCGCTGCCGCCAGGGGGCGCCTCCAGCTGCCAGCAGCCATCTCCAGCCGCCGTCGCCAGGGGGCGCCTCCAGCACTGGAGCTTTGTTCAGCTGGAGGGACACTGAGATTGGCTGCACCTTACTGGTCGCTGCCTTCTGCCACCCAAGCCTGTTGCTGGCTGAACTCAACCAACCTGGCTGCAGGTGGAGGCTGTGGAGAAGCTGCTGCAGAGCTTCACCTCCTGCTGGGTTCTGCTTCCTTCCTCCTTTGGAGTGCAGAGACTGCAGGAGAAGGCTGTGGGGTCAGCAGCAGGGGGAGGCTGTGGGAGCAGGAGGAGGAGGAAGAAGCTGTGGGATCAGGAGGAGGAGGGAGAGGCTGTGGGATCAGCAGCAGGAGGAGGCTGTGGGAGGAGGAGGAGGCAGCTATGAGAGCAGAAGCAGGATGAGGAGGAGGCTGGATGTGGAGGAAGCTCTTTGGTGCTCCTTGCTCAGCCCTCTGCTGAAGCCTGCACTGGCTGTGTGCAGAGTTCACCCTGCTGCTGCTGGAGAAGCTGAACCTTCAGCACCACCTTTGTCCTTCTGCTCTCCTCAGCTCCCAGGCCCCCTGAGGGTGGTGACCTCCTGCCAGGCTGGGCAGTGGAGGTGCCCTGGCAGGTGCCAGCTCAGCTTGTGCCTTACGGCTGAGCTCTGCCCTGAGTTGGACACCTCCTGGGTGCTGCGGGCTGGAGCTTGGCCCAGGAGTTGGCACCTTCCAGACCCTCCTAAGCCCTTTTTTTTTTTGGGGGGGGGGGGGGTTGGGGGTGCAGCAGAAAGGCAGAGGAGAGGTCACCTGCCCAGGGTGGGCAGAACATCTTCATCCCCCCCTCCCAGGCTCTTCTTCAGCCTCCTGCTGCTGCCTCCCACTCAGCCTGGGGAGGTCTCCCACAGCAACCTCTGATCCATCTCAACCTGCTTTGAACTCTCCACAGCTCTTTCTACAGCCAGAAACAACTGAAGAGGGGCAGGGGCAGGGGGGAAAGCGGCCCAGAAAAGCTGGGGTTGGGCTCTCCTCTGGCTCTGCAACTCAATGTGCTTGGCTTGGTGAGGGGGGGGTCCCCCTGAGCTGCTTGGCTTGGGGTAGCTCCTCAGGAGCTGCTGGGTGCTGGTTGGAGCCCCCTCAGGAGCTGCTTGATGCTGGTTGGAGCCCCCCAGGAGCTGCTTGGTTTGAGCCCCTCAGGAGCTACTGGATGCTGGTTGGAGCCCCTCAGGAGCTGCTGGGTTCTGGTTGGACCCCCCCTAGGAGCAGCAGCTCCTGCAGGAGCAGCCTGGTGGAGCCCCCCCAGGAGCTGCTTGGTGAAGGTCTTGCTGCATGGGGGGGGTGTGTAAAGGTTTTTACTAAGGAGCAGAAGACAACCCAAGTATAAATCAAAGCTTTAGATATTTTCTGTCTTTTGGAGGAATAAAAATAATAAAATGTTTATAGAATTTGGACCTCCTCTGCTGTTTGTTGGAGCCTGGGCAGGTCAGGAACCTTGGGAGAGGGGGGGAGGGAAAAAAAACCCTTTCCCACCCCTGCAGAAGCAGAACCTCAGCCCCCACCCCCCAAAAAAAACCAAATGAAGACCATGGGAGGTGTGTGAAGGTTTTGAGGAGCAGCAACCTCAGACTTGCTCTGGGCTACAGTTGGTCATAAATGAGCCTCCAGGAGGGACCTGGAGGAGTTGGAGCCAGGTGTGGAGGTTGGGTTGGGACGACCCTGAGGGGTCAGTGCAGGCTGGCAGGGAGGGGGCAAGGCTGGAGAGCAGCCCTGGGGAGATGCCAGCTGCAGGGCTGGGGCAGCTCTGGAGGGCTGAGCACAGGCAGGGAGCTGCTGGGGCAGGCCCAGAGGAGGCCACAGCCATGCTGGCAGGGCTGGCAGCCCTCTGCTGGGAGGCCAGGCTGGCACAGCTGGGGGTGCCCAGCCCGGAGAAGGCTCCAGGGGCACCTTGTGGTGGCCTGGCAGGGCTGGAAGGGGCCCAGGAGAGAGCTGGGCACAGAGTTTGGAGCAGGAGCTGCTGGGGCAGGCCAAGGGGGGANGCCAAGCAGTGCCCTGCTGCTGCCTCTGCTGCTCCTCAGCACCATCCTCATCCTCATCCTCCCTGAGAGCAGCTTGGAGCCAGCTGGGGCTGAAGGTCTGTGCTGAGGGCTGGGCCAAGAGGAGATGGCCTCAGGCTGTGCCAGGGCAGGTTGAGCTTGGCCCTGAGGAGCAATTTGTGCCCCTGGAGGCTTGTGCAGGCCTGTGCCAGGCTGCTTGGGGAGGGCAGTGCTGGAGTGGGCATGGCTGGAGGGGTTGGGAGCTGTGGTGCTGAGGCCATGGGTTGGTGGTGCTGAGGGCAGTGCTTGGCCTCCATCACCTCCAAGCTCCATCCCAAGGCTCCATGGCTCTGTCCTCCTGCTGTTGTCTTCTCCAGGCTGGGACTCCCTCCCTGCTGCCTCCTCCCTTTGCCTGTCCTGCCAGGTTGGCATCAGCCCACCCTGAACATGACACCAGAGCTGGCATCCTGGGCACTGCAGCTCCTCCTCCTGTCCTGATTGGGTCTCCTCAGCCCCAGGTGTCAATAATTCATCTGCTGGAAACCCAACCTGGGCTCCCCAAAGCCACCCCTGCCCTGCTTGCCATCTGCTGCCACCCAGGAGTGGTGGAGGGGGGCAGCAGGAGCTGGTGGCCTCCTGCCAGGCTGAAGGGACCTCTCTGCTGCTTCCTCCTCCTGGCTGCTGCCCTCCTGGGCTCATTCTTCTCATCCATCAGGAGCCATCCCCCAGGCCTTAGTGCAGCTGGGAGCTGAGATGTTCCCCCAGGCCATGCCCCTCAGCTGCCAGCAGCTCCTCCTCCTCCTGCCCTGCTCCTGGTGCCCTTCCTGGCCTCCTGCTTAGGACCTGGCTCTGGCTGAGGCAACATCTCCTGCAGCTTCCTTCTCCAGCTGCTGCTTCCAGGCTCCTGGGCACCTCCCCTGCCACCTGCCCTTGGTGGTGCCAGAGGTGCCCCAGAGGAAGGCCTTCTCCTGAGCAAGAAGCTGCCAGCAGAAGCTCCAGACAAGGTGAGCAGCAAACTCATCCCTGCCTGCTCCAGACCCACCACGGGGGCCTGGGCACCTCCCTGCCTGGTGCTGGGGTGACAGGGAGGGGCCTGGTGGGCAGAGACCTTCATGGGCTTGGGCTGCTGGTGGCACCCAGACCCCCTCCTGACCCCTGCCAGGTCCCAGCTGAGCAGTCTCAGGGACTCAGCTGCCCTCAGACCCCATCCTGACCCCTGCCAGCTCCCACCTGAGTAACCTGAAGAGTTTCTCTCCTGCTGTCTCCAGGCTGCACTGGGAGGGTCTCAAGCCCTGCTGGGGACTCTGCCACCACCTCTTTGTCCCAGCCCCTGGCATCCTCACGGAGCCCCCCCAGGAGCTGAGCAGGGATGGAGCCTGGAGCTCAGCTGCTGCTCACCTTCTGCATCTTCAGCTGCCTGCTGGCCCCAGGTGAGGCTGCTGGGAGGTGGACACCAAAGGCTGCTGACCCCCAGCAAGCCCTGGGTGAGGGGGGAGGGTCCTCCAGCCCCAGTGAGCTGTGCCCCAGCCTCAGGCTGGGGCCAAGGGCAGCCNCCCCTGCCAGGTCCCACCTGAGGATCCTCAAGGACTCAGCTGCCCCCAGACCTCATCCTGACCCCTGGCAGGTCCCACCTGAGGATCCTCAAGGACTCAGCTGTCCCCAGACCTCATCCTGACCCCTGGCAGGTCCCAGCTGAGCAGTCTCAGGGACTCAGCTGCCCTCAGACCCCATCCTGACCCCTGCCAGCTCCCACCTGAGTAACCTGAAGAGTTTCTCTCCTGCTGTCTCCAGGCTGCACTGGGAGGGTCTCAAGCCCTGCTGGGGACTCTGCCACCACCTCTTTGTCCCAGCCCCTGGCATCCTCACGGAGCCCCCCCAGGAGCTGAGCAGGGATGGAGCCTGGAGCTCAGCTGCTGCTCACCTTCTGCATCTTCAGCTGCCTGCTGGCCCCAGGTGAGGCTGCTGGGAGGTGGACACCAAAGGCTGCTGACCCCCAGCAAGCCCTGGGTGAGGGGGGAGGGTCCTCCAGCCCCAGTGAGCTGTGCCCCAGCCTCAGGCTGGGGCCAAGGGCAGCCTGAAGCTGGTGGTGAGAGGGAGTTGGAGGTGCTGGGATGCTCCTTCCACTCACCTGGCAGCCGGGGGGGGAGTCCTGGGGCAGTGGTCTCACGGTGAGGGGTCCCTGTGGGGCTGCTGGAAGCCCCCAGGAGGTGTGCCCACGGTCTGGTCCCTGGCAGGCTGCCTGGCAGCTGAGGGCAGGGTGGCACAGAAGCTGCTGCAGGATCTCTTCTCCAACTACTCCACTGCCCTGCGCCCCGTGGAGGACACAGACAGAGCCCTGAATGTCACTCTGCAGGTCACCCTCTCACAGATCATCGACATGGTGAGAGGCTGCACAGGGCACAGGCACCACACATCCCTGCCCAGGGCCCTAAAGCCCTGCCCTGGGCCCTCCAAACCCAGCTCAGATCCCTAAAGCCCTGCCCAGGTCTCTCCAAACCCAGCTCAGATCCCTAAAGCCCTGCCCTGGACCCTCCAAACACAGCTCAGATCCCTAAAGCCCTGCCCAGGTCTCTCCAAACCCAGCTCAGATCCCTAAAGCCCTGCCCTGGACCCTCCAAACACAGCTCAGATCCCTAAAGCCCTGCCCAGGTCTCTCCAAACCCAGCTCAGATCCCTAAAGCCCTGCCCTGGACCCTCCAAACACAGCTCAGATCCCTAAAGCCCTGCCCAGGTCTCTCCAAACCCAGCTCAGATCCCTAAAGCCCTGCCCTGGACCCTCCAAACACAGCTCAGATCCCTAAAGCCCTGCCCAGGTCTCTCCAAACCCAGCTCAGATCCCTAAAGCCCTGCCCAGGTCTCTCCAAACCCAGCTCAGATCCCTAAAGCCCTGCCCAGGTCTCTCCAAACCCAGCTCAGATCCCTAAAGCCCTGCCCAGGTCCCTCCAAACCCAGCTCAGATCCCTAAAGCCCTGCCCAGGTCCCTCCAAACCCAGCTCAGATCCCTAAAGCCCTGCCCAGGTCCCTCCAAACCCAGCTCAGATCCCTAAAGCCCTGCCCAGGTCCCTCCAAACCCAGCTCAGATCCCTAAAGCCCTGCCCAGGTCCCTCCAAACCCAGCTCAGATCCCTAAAGCCCTGCCCAGGTCTCTCCAAACCCAGCTCAGATCCCTAAAGCCCTGCCCTGGGCCCTCCAAACCCAGCTCAGATCCCTAAAGCCCTGCCCTGGTCCCTCCAAACCCAGCTCAGATCCCTAAAGCCCTGCCCTGGGCCCTCCAAACCCAGCTCAGATCCCTAAAGCCCTGCCCTGGTCCCTCCAAACCCAGCTCAGATCCCTAAAGCCCTGCCCAGGTCCCTCCAAACCCAGCTCAGATCCCTAAAGCCCTGCCCAGGTCCCTCCAAACCCAGCTCAGATCCCTAAAGCCCTGCCCAGGTCCCTCCAAACCCAGCTCAGATCCCTAAAGCCCTGCCCAGGACCCTCTTGGAGAACTTCTTGGACCTCCTGAAACCATCTCAGATGCCACCATGCCACCACCATCTCCTCAGCCCCTTCCAGTGCCATGAGCCTGGACCCTTTGACACCACCTCAGATGCCACCAGGGAGGAGCCCCTGGTGGCTTGGGTGCCCCTGCCCTGCAGCTCCATCCTGTCCCCTTGGCAGGATGAGAGGAACCAGGTCCTCACCTCCTACCTGTGGGTGCGCCAGGCCTGGCTGGATGCCCACCTGAGCTGGGACAGGGAGGCCTACGGTGGCATCGCCAGCATCCGGGTGCCCAGCAGCTACGTCTGGAGGCCAGACATCATCCTCTACAACAAGTGGGTTGGCCTCAGCCCCACCAAGGCCTGGGGGAGGGCATGGTGGAGGTGGGGCACCAGGAGGTGGTCACCCCCAACTGGGTGCCAGGGCGGTGGGAGATGAGGTTGGCAGCAGCCCTGGTGACCTTCAGGCTGGGCTGTGCACCACCCTCTTTGAGGTGGCCTCACCACCACTCCCACCAGCTGGGTCTGGATGCCAACCATCAGCAGCCACGAGTGGGTTGGCCTCGACCCCACCAAGACATGGTGGAGCTCATGGTGAAGGTGGCACCAGAAGATGGTGACACAGATGGTGGTAGATGAGGTTGGCACCACCCTGGTGTGCCCAGCGCTGCCCTTCCTGCTGCTGGTGGCCAAAGGTGCTGAGATGTGGTCCAGGCCCCTCAGATGCCTGCCCACAGCCCTCAAAACCCAACTCAGATCCTTCCAACCCCCAGCCCAGGTCCCCTCTGACCCCCATCCCTGGACCCCTCTGACCCCCATCCCTGGACCCCTCCAACCCTATCCCTGGACCCTCAACCCCCATCCCANGCGCATCCAGTGGGACTCTCCTGCCATCACCAAGAGCTCCTGCAGGGTGGACGTCTCCTACTTCCCCTTCGACGGCCAGAGCTGTCCCCTCACCTTCGGCTCCTGGACCTACAACGGGAACCAGATCGACCTCCGCCACCTGCTGGGGTCTGGGGACCTGAGGGACTTCGTGCGGAACGTGGAATGGGAGGTGCTGGGGATGCCTGCCACCAGGAACGTCGTCACCTACGGCTGCTGCTCCGAGCCCTACCCCGACGTCACCTACACCCTGCTGCTGCGCCGCAGAGCCTCCTTCTACATCTTCAACCTGCTGTTGCCCTGCCTCATGGTCTCCTTCCTGGCGCCTCTCGGCTTCTACCTGCCCGCAGACTCCGGGGAGAAGGTGTCCCTGGGGGTGACGGTGCTGCTGGCGCTCACTGTCTTCCAGCTGCTGGTGGCCGAGAGCATGCCCCCCGCGGAGAGCGTACCGCTCATCGGTGAGCCTGCCGGCACCGGGGGGCGCCTCCTGGGGAGGGGGAGGACGGGGTGGTCTCCATCTTGGGGTGAGGAGGGGGTGTCGGTGTCCGTCGGGGCTGGGCGGGAGCTGTCGGTGCCTGTCGGGGTTAAAGCGGGAGCCGTCGGTGGCTGTCGAGGGTGGGCAGGAGCCGTCGGGGCCGGGCGGGAGCCGGGGGCAGATCAGCAGGGGAAGCGAGAGCCGTCGGTGGCTGTCGAGGGTGGGCAGGAGCCGTCGGGGCCGGGCGGGAGCCNGTGCCTGTCGGGGCTAAGCGGGAGCCGTCGGTGGCTGTCGAGGGTGGGCAGGAGCCGTCGGGGCCGGGCGGGAGCCGTCGGTGCCTGTCGGGGCTGGGCAGGAGCTGTTGGTCTCTGCCACCCCACCCTGGTGCCCACACAGGCAAGTACTACATCGCCACCATGACCATGATCACAGCCTCCACTGCCTTGACCATCTTCATCATGAACCTGCACCACTGCGGGCCGGGGGCCAGGCCTGTGCCCCCCTGGGCCAGGAGGTTCTTCCTGCACCACCTGGCCAGGATCTGCTGCGTCTCCGAGGTGGGCGAGAGCTGCCAGAGCCCGCGGCGGGCGCCGGGGGGGGGGGCGGGCAGGGGGGAGCAGGGTGCGCCGGAGGAGAGGCCGAGGGCCGGGGAGGCGAGCGGGGGGGCAGCGGCTTGCCCCCGGGAGCGCTGCCTGTGCCACCACCGCCGCCTGCTGAGGAACGTCAGCTACATCTGCGCCTGCTTCCGCCGGCACCGAGCCGCCCAGCGCCGCGCCGGAGACTGGAAGAGGGTGGCCAAGGTGATGGATCGCTTCTTCATGGGGGTCTTCTTCTTCATGGTCTTCCTCATCAGCCTGCTGGTCCTGGCCAAAGCTGCCTGACGGCCCCGCGCACCTCATGCCTTGATGTCAACCCCTTTGCCCCCCCTCATCTCTGCCAGGGATGGTGGTGCCCACCCAGGACCTGTCAGGGTGGTCTGGGCCAGACGGGGTTTGAGCTTCACCAGCAGCAGGGAGGAGGAGCCCAGCAGTGGGACCTCAGCCACAGATGTCCCACGAGGGTGACTTGTTCCACGCAGCTGTGGGCTTGGAGCTCCACCTGCAGCAGGGGAGAGCAGCCCAGCAGTGGGACCTCGACTCCAGATCTCCCACGTGGGTGGCTCAGTCCAAGCGACCCTCAGAGCTGCAATGTTGCAGCTCCACTAGCGGCAGGAAGGAGCCCAGCAGTGGGACCTCAACCCCTGATTTCCCCATGAGGCTTGGAGCTCCAGCAGCAGCAGGGGGCAGATCAGCAGGGGGACCTCGCCTCCAGACCTCCCATCAGGGGGTCTTGTTCCAGCAGCTGTGGCCTTGGAGCTCCAGCAGCAGCAGGGGGCAGATCAGCAGGGGGACCTCGCCTCCAGACCTCCCATCAGGGGGTCTTGTTCCAGCAGCTGTGGCCTTGGAGCTCCAGCAGCAGCAGGGGAGAGCAGCCCAGCAGTGGGACCTCAAACACAGATGTCCCACGAGGGTAGCTTGGTTCAAGCAACCCTAACAGAACTGCAGGGTTGCAGCTCCACCAGTGGCAGAGGAGCCCAGCAGTGGGACTTCAGGCCCTGATGCCCCATGAGGCTTGTTCCACCAGGCTGTGGGTTTGGAGCTCCAGCAGCAGCAGGGAGGAGGAGCTCAGCAGCAGGACTCCAACCTCAGATGTTTCAACTTCAGCCTTGAGCAGTCTCAGTGCCCAGAGCGACCACACCGAGGTGTGGCCCTGAGTTCTTCCCTTCCCCACGCCCAATAAAGGGGAGATAAACTCTGGAACTTGTGTCCTACTCCTTCTGCTTGGAACTGGGGTGGTGCCAGGTCCTCTTGTCCCTAGAGGCACCATCCCTGGAACAGCTGTCATGGAGCTGCTCCTGCCCGGAGCCCTTGGGGCTGCTCCTGCCCGGAGCCCTTGGGGCTGCTCCTGCCTGGCACCATGGAGCTTTGAAACCTCTCCACCCATGGGGTCTCCACCACTGCCCTGGGCAGCCTGGCACAGACCTGGACAAGCCTCATGGGACACAAATTGGTCCTCCAGGGCAAACTTCAATCTGCCCTGGCACAACCTGGGGCCATCTCCTCTCATCCTGTCTCTTCTTCTTGGCAGGAGAGCCTCAGCCCCCACCTCTCTGGGACCTCTTTTCACATCAAGTTGTCCTCCCAGCCTTGGTCAGGAACAGCTGGGGCCCTGGGGAGGGCAGGGTGGCAGGGGGGGGTGGTGGCACCTCAGTTCCGCTGAGGGTAGCAGCAGATGCTGCACCCAGGAGGTCTGGGGGGGTTCACTTCTGCTCCACAGGCTTCTTGCAGCAGGGCCACCTGCAGCAGTGTCGTGGTGGCCCCACGGTGCCAGCTGCGCTGTGGTGTGCCCATGGTCACACCTGCTTGGCTCTGAAGCTCCAAGCATGTCCTGCTGAGCTGTGCTGGGTGACACAGAGGAGTCCTCAGGGGACTCTTCCTGCTGAAGAGCTCCAGGGGCTGTGCTGGGATCTTCTGAGTGGTGCCCAGGGACAGGCCAAGGGGCACCAAGTGGCAGCTAGGAGGTGGCAGCAGGACAATGGTGTGAGGCCGCTGGAGCCTGGCACAGGCTGCCCAGAGAGGTTGTGGAGTCTCCTTGTGTGGAGAGCTTCCAACCCCCTGGCCTGGCCTGGGCATGGTGCCCCTGGGCAAGCTGCTGTGGGTGCCCCTCTGGAGCAGGGTGGGGTTGGCCTGGATGAGCTCCAGAGGTCCCTTCCCACCACCACCACTACCATGGTTGGGTTCTGCTAGGGAGGGACCCAGGGAGAGCAGTGGCTGGCTGAAGCGCTTCCAGAAGCTCCTGCTCAACTGGTCTCTTCATCACCAGCTCTCCACCACCATCATCATCTTCTCTCCACCACCATCATCATCTTCTCTCCACCACCATCATCATCTTCTCTCCACCACCATCATCATCTTCTCTCCACCACCATCATCATCTTCTCTCCATCAACATCACCATCTTCTCTCCACCAACATCCTCATCGCCTCTCCATCATCCTCACCGCCTCTCCATCATCCTCACCATCTTCTCTCCACCAACATCCTCATCGCCTCTCCATCATCCTCATCGCCTCTCCATCATCCTCATCATCGCCTCTCCATCATCCTCATCATCGCCTCTCCATCATCCTCATCATCGCCTCTACACCACTGTCATCATCTCTTCTCCATCACTGTCATCACCTCCTCTCCATCACCTCCATCATCTCAGGCCTCATCCCACAGGACTATCCTTTTGCAGGGCAGTCTCAGACCTCCCCTGCCCTTCATCACCTCTGTCCTCCCTTGTGTCTTTAAGCACCATACTGAGGCTATCAGCTTGGCCGCTGCTGTCCCAACCCCACCCTGTCCTCAGCAACGTGGTGGAGCCATCAGGCCAAGCCTCAGCCAGGCTGGAGCTCCTCTGCCTGCTGCTGGAGCTCCTCAAGGGGAAAACCCAGGCTGGGCCCACACCTTGTGGCTGGCCAAGAGGGACCTCCGAAGACCCCTCCAAGCCAATCCAAGTTGGGAAACTTATCTCAGGGGGGTTCCCTGAGCAAGGCTGGCAGGAGATGGCAGCAGCTGCTCTGGGTGCTGCTCAGGGCAGTGGTGGTAGGATAAAAATAACCAAGAGCTGAGTGGGGGAGAACCTGGATCTGAGCTTGAGTGACCTCAGCTGGGGAGCTATAAAAAGCCACAGGGGAGGCTCTTGGCCTCTGCAGCCACCCAGAGAACCTCTGCCCCACCATGGAGTGGCTGCTGCTGGGCTTGCTGCTGCTGCTCCAAACCTTGGCCACCGCCTGCAGCCCTCTGCACCAGCAGGACCTCAGCACCATCAAGGAGCTGGGGCTGGACAAGGTCCCCCTGCACCAGCAGGACCTCAGCACCATCAAGGAGCTGGGGCTGGACAAGGTCCTTCTGCAGCAGGAGAACCTCAGAACCATCAAGGAGCTGGGGTTGGACAAGGTCCCTCTGCAGCAGCAGAACCTCAGAATCATCAAGGAGCTGGGTCCAGATATGGCTCCTCTGCACCAGCAGAACCTCAACACCATCAAGCAGCTGGGGCTGGGCAAAGTCCCTCTGCTCCAGCAGGAGCTCAGCACCATCAAGCAGCTGGGGCTGGATGCGGCCCCTCTGCCCCGGCAGGACCTCAGCACCGTCAGGGAGCTGGAGCTGGACATGGCCCCCACGTCCTTCGACGACCAGTACCAAGGCTGCACCAAGATGATGGAGGAGGAGCTGGCAGAGCTCAACCGCACCGAGTTCGCCACCAACAGCCTCTACGCCAAGGCCTGGGCCCTGGCAGCCGAGGAGTGGCGCAGCCGCCGGGGCCGTGTGCCCAGCTCGCTGCCGCCCCCGCAGGCGGTGGCACTCTTGGTCTACACCCAGCAGGGCTCCCTGCACCGAGACTTCAACGCCGCCGTGCGCCAGGGTGGCCTCTCCCGCAGGCACTACCTGGGCTCCTTCCACTTCAAGGCTCTGCACTTCCTCCTCAGCCGAGCCCTGGCCACCCTCAGGGCCACCCAACGGCCACGCTGCCACCAGGTCTACAGGGGGGTGCAGGGCATCAGGTTCACCACCCAGGCTGGGCGCCGCGTCCGCTTCGGGTACTTCGCCTCCGCCTCGATGCGCGACAGCAGCGCGGAGGCCTTTGGCCAGGACACCTTCTTCTGGCTGGAGACCTGCTACGGGGTGCCCATCAGGGACTTCTCCTTCTATCCTGAGGAGGAGGAGGTTCTCATCCCCCCCTTCGAGAGCTTTGAGGTCGTCAATGTCACCCAGGCTGGGGGCAGAGCTCTGATCCAGCTGCGCTCCCGGGCAGGGCTCAGCAACTACAACTGCGAGTTCGTGAAAGGTGAAAGGTCCTCAGGAGGACTCCTCCCTGGCATGGAGGTGGCCTTGGTGCTACCAACCCTGCAGGGGAAGGGGTGGGAGTTGGTGGTGGGGAAGAGGATGGGGGGAGCTTGGCTTGCTTGTACCCTTGGAGGGTCCTCAGCCATCTCCTCCTGGGGTTGGCAAGGGGGCAGTGAAGTCTGGCATGGAGACTGGGATGGGTTGAATTGAGTTGG